>JAKUCV010004421.1:0-26305 GCA_028386065.3 Turnera subulata
TTAGACAACAAAAACTACAAAGATATTCTTAACTTCTTGGAAGAACAAAGATCAAAAACAAAATCTTCCTAAAATTGTTTTTTTAAAAAAAAATAGAAAGAAAATAACTTTTGCTTTAGACGAAGATAATAACATAATCAAAGTAACCTGTAGAATGTAATTGCAGGTGGCCTCCACAGATGAAATCTTTTGCCTGTAATCGAAATCGAATTTCCAAAGTCGATCCCTGAGAGGCGACGGGTAATGGATTGGAGGGAGAAAACCAGTAAGTACTACGTAGCATCCAGGCCAGCACAAAACACACTTTATATATATATATATACTAGCCCGCCAAGGATACTTTGGACTTTTTGGCCGCCAAGGGAGGAAGAAAAAACGACTTGTCTTGTATTTCTCTCTGTAACGTACTCTTTGTATTCATATTCGTGATCCTCAATAAAAATTTCGTTAGCATCAAAAAAAAAAACGACTTGCTACACATGTAAAAGAAGAGATTTCTTTTTTTTTTTGTTGGGTAAGAGATTTTTAGTTGTATATACTTTTTTATGAAATATATAAACCGCATAATTGTATTCGAACCCTAGGGCACCATGAGGCCGAACCTTCCAACAGTTAATTTTTTTTTTTTTTATGAAAAGCGATAGCTTCATTCCATATGGGAGAAAATACAATAAATCACATAATACAAGTTACAAGTTGAAAGATCTAAATCTATAACAAAATTGGAAACTCAAATCTCCTCAAGCTAACAATCCTCCAAATGAGAATGATGAAAGGAAACACTTTGCAAAACTTCCCGCAGGACATCAACACAATTATGGCTCCACAAGGCTCCTTATAGCTTCCATTGAGAATTTATTTGCTCTAATTTTTTGCAATAGAAAAGATATCTTCCGCCTCCACTTGAAGAACATGATTTTTGCATCTCATGCCAACAGATTCAAGCACCATAGAAATATGAAGAATTATAAAAACCATCTTAGAGTCAAGATATCTTCCGATAGTTAATATAAGACACTATTAATTGGCCCTTTTTCTCTATCTTTCATGTTAGAATCCTGTGCTGGGAAGGAAGTAACTCTTAGAGCAGTACCTTCTCCACCACTGGCCTTACCATCCCTCCGTCAACACAACAGAGAACTCCTATGCCACTTCTCTATCGACGGTCTAATCTAGATTAATATAATTTGCTCCTGTTTTTTTTTTTTGATTGGATATAATTTGCTTATGTTTATGTGTGAGCATGAATGTTGCCCCTCCTAGAGATGTGGTTCTCACGGAATCAGAAATATCAGTAATTTATCATTCTTAAAAAACTCCTTTAAAAATGATTTATTGGACATTTGATCTGGAACTAGTTCAATCTAAGTTAAAAAGAAAAAAAAAAATTGGAACAATTTCTGATTTGGTTTTATATGTTACCTGCGTGCAGTGGGGATACCCCCTCTTTAGGCTACCTGTTAACGCCAATGGACACGGTGTATAACCTTCTTCTGACGAAGGGTACATCTTTTGCCTGATTCTTAGCTTTATTTTACCATACCAAATCTTTTTTACATGGCTGAGTTGGAAACTTGGCACCTAAATCAGATTATTGAAACTACTCTCAACTCCTAATTTTCATAAATAAATCCGCATATGGTAGCATCTCGACATAAATCAACAAGTGCTTCAGTGGTTAAAGTGCCCTGAAAATCACCTGATGTGTTTTTGAGCTCGAATGCACTACTTCGCTTTTTAGTTAACTTTTTGGCTGTCTTGAAATATTTAACCAAACTCTATCTATCATCGTCTACAAAATTTTGGTCTCTTGAAATACTTACAGTGGGACGTTGTATTATTCAAGATCCCAATTGATGATTATAAAGCTTTGATTTACCCAGACATATACTACAAACCAGCAGAATTGCATAAGAAAATTTCTATGCAATTCAGGAGTGTATATTTTGTGTCACTTATACATGAGATTTTTTTTTTTGTTGTAGATGAGAAAAGGTGTGATTGGTGTATATCAATCAACTTGGGCAATAGTATAGTTTCTCAAAAAAAAAAAGAAATAGGTATAGTATCATTGGGCTTTTTATCTTTCTTACTCTGTATGAGCAAGACAATTCGTGGACTCAATACTTGCTCATTTGAACTGTAATTTTGCAATTGCATAGTGCATACAGGCCAACCGCTTTGTACTGTAATTAAACACATTAGAACATTATGAATTAGGACTAAAAATAGTGGAGTCAGTCATAATTGCTTTTAAGTAAGTAAAAAAAATAATTTATAAAGGGTTCTTACTTATTAGTTGTGGCTGGAAGCTAAAATGTTGACTAATGAAATTCATGTATACATGCAGAGATTATTCAAATGGGCAACCCATAAGGTTATCGCATTACATTTATCTTTTTTCTCACTGAAATCAAATCTATTCTAATTTGTAAAAAAAAATATATATATATTTGTAATGAAACATCAAAAGTTTAAAAAATTAATGTGTATATATCATTCCTATACATACATACATAATACATAAATAATTAAAAAGGGTAAACAAGCATAAACAAACGGGCCACAAATACATAATTACTGGCCTGATGGGCTATATAATAAAGCCCAACAGAAAACCTACAATCTAACAATCTAGGGATTTACCGCAGCTGACAATTCACTTCAAGGGCAGCTGCTGACAATTCCGCCACAGCAAGAACAGAGCAATTCTAAGGTGAAAGCTATCAAACTTTTTATATGATAAAGTATGTTGAGCTGCTGCTGTTTCATCTTCTTCGTCAAGTTTATCATTGTCATCTTGCTATCTCTTGAAAGTCTACCATTGTTACGCAGCGTGTGTAATGCATGACTCTAGATCTATGCTTCTTATCTTGGATCCAAGATATGCATGCTTCCCATTTTGTTTACGTAATATGTTGTTAACATAGCTTCATTTACCCAAAAAATCAGTGTTTATGCTTTAGAATAAACGTAATTTACATTTACATGTGCAGATCTAAAGCCCAAATCTGAGCCCAAAATATGGAAAAAATAGAAGAAAAATCGGAATTTCAGGAAATCCCAAAAGAGGAAGAGGAGGTCCCGGAGGGAAAGATGGTCCTCGGTTGGCAAATTTACGACGAGAACAAGATTTTTGAATTCAGTTGGCAACAAATTAACAACATGGTCATGACAGGCAAAGAAGTAGGGAAGGGACTAAATGGGAAAGTCTTCAAAGTTACTGTTGAAGGATCTGACATTGCTGCTGTGAAACAGTACAAGATAGGAAAACCAGGAAGTCAAAAAGACATTGGCTACCTAAACCAATATCAGGTAAGCATATTTAACACTACATACACAATGTAAATAACTTCAAAGTTGGAATGACAAATCATATGTGATTTTGTAGACGGAGAGAACAGTCCTCACTGAATTGAAGGAATTGAAGCACAAAAACATCATTAAGCTTATTGGGTACTGCGATGAGAAAAGGAGCCTAGTGTTGGAATTTCATGATGGCGGCAATTTGGCAAACAATTATCATAGTGAGTTACCAATTCCTAGATATTCCTTACATTTTGTAGCTACAAAAATTGAATAATCAATAAAAATTAATTTTCCAGCACTCGAATGGAATGATCTTAAAAAGATCATAACCCAAGTTGCTGAAGGTCTGAAGGCTATCCACGAAAGGAAAATCACCTTTGTGGATCTAAAACCACAGAATGTGCTACTCGATGAAGACAATAATGCCAAAATCTGTGATTTTGGATCATGCAATACAGAAGTGTGCACCCCTATCTATGCAGCTCCTCAAGTTCCAGTGGGTAAGCCAAAAACAATTTGTAACTACAAATTCCAAAAGAACTGCATAACAGTGACATCTATCACATCTTTGTAATCTTCTTATCATGCAGTCGGCGAAGAATTCACCAACAAGGCTGATGTTTACAGCTTCGGGGCGATGCTTGCCGTGCTGACAATGAGATTGGATGCAGAAAATCCGAAAGCAGAGATAAATGTTGAAGGTGACCATCACAGTACTGCATTGAACCGGTTCATAAGAGGCAAGACAAAAATAGTCCACTATAAACTTAGGGACACTGAGACCGAGACCGGATGCAGCGAAGAAAGTGCTAAGAAAGTGAAAGAGCTTGCAGAGATTTGCACAAACCTTAAAGAAGATGCACGTCCAACAATGGAGGAAGTTATAGCAAAACTCGATGCAATTTAGCTCTGCAAAAGGTAAGGGGACCACTCCATCTTTTGAGTTTTAAAATACCTATTTTTTAATGTTTAAATCACATTCTAACGGTAAGAGAAAACTGTAACTGAATCATCTGTAAACCTTACATCATGGTCAGAAAAAACACATAACTAAGACAATCTCTAACTATGACCATCAAAAATCATCCAGTCTGCAACATAAAAATTGCAAACAGCTTAATATAATCCACTAAAATGTAATTAGGTATGCGACATGGTCAGTGAACAGAGTCAAATAAAAAAAAAGTAGCAACCTAAACCTTATTCTTAAGGATCATAGCCTGAATAAGATTATGCAATGTTGACAGTCACAGGTTGACATAGCAGTTCTCTACATAATACACAGAAATAAGACTATTTAGTAATTACAAGGATGAAAACTAAAACTCACATAAGAGATAAGTCATACCTATTTTTTAATGTTTCAATCACATCCTAACGGTAAGAGAAAACTATACTGCCAAGTATGCCGCCTCTAAAAGGCAATTAGTGTTGAACATTACAAAGCCAAACTACCAACTCAAAAAGGATCACCCTGATTCATGGAAAGTAAAAGCATAGATTATTACCTATGATGGAAAAGGGTTGCCGTTTATGAAATACATTCACTAAAATCATCTACAGACTTCATTGTTGTGTAAGAATCAGTTGAATCATATAGAAAAGGTACAGAATTTGACAAGCCAAATGCAGATTCAACCTTAGCCTTCCTAAACAATAACCAAACTAGTCAATAGCCATCTAACTCTCACTTCCACTCACATTCATTACCTGATAAGATACGGTCAGAAGTTACAATAAAGCTGCATCCTGATATTATTTCAAGGTCAAAAGCTATCAAGAACTAACAGAAGTCCCAACATCTTGACTATACCCAAACTGATCACACATTGGTACAAATAGGAATCAACTTTAGCCATCAGCTGCACGTGTCTAGAGATCTGAAGAGCAACGAATTGTGTAATCCAGCATATTGACAAAGAATCTAAAGCCATACAACAAAAGCAATTGGAAACAGGTAACTAGTTGACATACAACTTTCACTTTCTGTAGCATATAAATTATTAGAAATTGCAGACTGTAAGTGAAAACTACCTTTGAATTTGTAATTGTTTTAGTATCAGGAGCAGAAAAAAACAACTAAAGACAATCTTAGCAGCAAGTACAATGAGGAAAGGCACATATACACTTTCATATAAACATAAAGTAAAAGATCCTAACATTTTCCGTTCATATGTATTCAGCCTGCTTCTACACAGACTTGTTATTTTTGCTTGCATGCAAAAATATGTATTCAAAAGTTACATGCAATCACTATGTTACCTTTTGATCTTGGCAGGGAATTGCCAATCAAAGGAACCAACAGCTAAGGTGACACACAAGAACTTCGGTAGCTGGTTGTTTACTTATCTATCTACTACTGCTGAACTTAACTACTTTCTTCAAAGCTAGTTGTTTACTTATCTATCTACTACTGCTGAACTTAACTACTTTCTTTAGAGCTGGTTGTTTACTTATCTATCTACTACTGCTGAAACTTAAGTACATTGTTTAGAGCTGGTTGTTTACTTATCTATCTACTACTGCTGATGCTTGATTGGTTTATATTGGATTTCGTTTATCTCCTATGGACTTGTTAGGATGGGTCATGAACCATTGCATTTAGTTTCGGGCCCAGATGAAAATGCAAGTATCCTACGATCCTAAAAAGGTAGATATAGAAAATAAAATAAGTCTCACTACTAGTTTTAAGTACCCTGACCTATATGCGGATGAATGAATACAAAGACAGAGGACCAACCTAGGCGTAGGGGTTGTAGCCTGTTAATCATATTTAAAGTTGTACACACTCGTGTCTCCGTTGCAGGTTTGGTTACATGTGCTAGCAGTCCAATTCGATTCCCAACGCGTGTCCAATTAGCTGCATGCTCAAGTACATGTGTCTTCACTTTTTGTTATGGAATAAAAATCTTCACTATGGAACCTGTTAAAACAAGAGCTACAATTATGGATTGATAAAATTTGGGGAAATATGGAAATTAAGAGAAAAAAATAAAATTGGAATTAATTTTTTTGCAAACAAAAATTGGCTGGTAAAATATTAAATAAAATTGAGGAAAAAATGTATTGCTAATCAGATATGTGAGATTAGGAAAAAAAACCCTAATACAATTAATCAAAATTAAGCATCTAATAATAATAAAACACAACATTGCTGAATTGAATGAATAGACCACTACTGCTTGGATGGCGTATTAGCACTAAGCTATTTTCTTCAAGTTGAACAAGTACATGCAGTGGATCCATGAATGGTTTATATTGGTTTTTGTTTTTCTCTTATGGACTTGTTAGGATGGATCATGAACCATTGTATTTAGTTTTGGGCCCAGATGAAAATGCAAGCATCCTACAATCCTAAAAAGAAAGATAAAGAAAATAAAATAAGTCTCACTACTAGTTTTAAGCACCCTGACCTATATGCGGATGAATGAATACAAAAGAGATAGCTAACGCGTGTCCAATTCGCTTCATGCTCAAGGACATCTGTCTTCACTTTTTGTTATGGAATAAAAAATCTTCATTATTGAACCTGTTAAAGCAAGAGCTACAATTATGGATTTGATAAAATTTGGGGAAATATGGAAATTAAGAGAAAAAAACCAAGATTGGAATCAATTTTTATGGCAACCAAAAATTGTCTGGTAATATATTCAATTAAATTGAGGAAAAAATTGTAGTGCTAATCAGATATGTGAGATTAAAAAAGAAACCCTAATACAAACAATTAAAATTACACATCTAATAATAATAAAACGGAACAATGATGTTGAATTGAAGGAATAGACCACTACTGCTTGGATGGCGTATGCAGAGAGGTAAGCATAAACACTGGGTGCATAAATTCCAATGCAATAAAGAGAATCAAATGGATACAAAAACAAAGAAAAACACGAGATTACCAGGAAAGGCAAGAGTCAGGAGGATGTAAGAACTGGTTTCCTACCCAGGAAGACTTCCAGATCTGGCAATTGACCACCAGCTGTCGTCCCATATAATTATGGTGCCAAAACCGATGGCCCAGATCTGAAGCAAAAAAGCGAGACAGCCTAGTTTCAAAGATATGGAATAAGCAGTTTTGGGGAAAAAATAGGGGCACAAGTGCAATTATAACGTAAGAGTCAACGAAGAAGAAATTGCCTGAAACCGAGGGGTGGTGACGACGGCATCTGCAGGAAAATCTAAGGAGGGAAGAGAGGAGCCGCGGCTTCAGATCCAGATCTGCAGGCTTTGAAAACGAGGAAAGCCATTTTTGGTTAAAAGGGAGAGGAGAACCTGACAGGGAATTCAAGATAAGAGAGAGAGAGAGATACAGCGAGCGGCGAAAGTACACAACCCCTCCTTTATATCTCTCTCTCTCTCTTCTAACCGAACCCTAACTCACGCGTTTGTAGGGAGTTTGGGTTATAAAGGTTACTTCTGTTGTTGCGTTTTAGTTTGTTGTATGTGGTTTTTACTTTTTTTTTTTTTTACGGCGCGTGAACACGAGAAGATGAAAAGACCATTTTTGCCCTCCTTTTGTTTTTGGTCCACGTGGCGAGACTTTATTGTCCCTCCCATTAACTGCAACGCATGAGTGGTGAGATGAGATTTATTACTCTGTTGTATTTTTTTTTCCTATACTTTTTCTTCTAAGTTGCTTGAATAATAATATAACTGAAATAGGTAAAAAAAAAGTTAATGATATTAGGTTATCTAATACTAATATACGCAATTAGTATTTTTAAGGAATAGTTATAAAACTAAGTTAACAAACGAAAATATTTATTCTAGTTTAATGACCTGTAATTATTGGCAATATTATTATTCCTATTTACAAACTAATGAAAATTTGAACCTGCATTATGTATAACAAAAAAAATTAATTCAAAATAAAAACTTGTGAACTCTTGTGTAAAGTTACAACAGATGATAGATATGGGCCACTCGAAAAAGACAAGTACAAGACTTGGACGACTCCGGTCACATTGCAGACTTAAACAGGAAATTATTGAACTAAGAAGGAAAATGCATAATTATAACGTTCTAATTAAAAGTATTAATCAAGCATAAGCATCGACATGAAAGAGTTGAAAGTAAACCAGGAGACTAGCACCAACCATGTTAAGAAATGATATACCTTTAGCTATAAATATATATATATATATATATATATAAAGCCTAATTAATGTGAACTAATAAAATTAATACACGTTAAGCATTCGTAATTATAATAAAATTAGAATTATAAGCGTTAAGCGAGACGTCTAGCTTGAACTATTAAGACGAAAAGATAGTTGATGAACCGGCCCACATAAGGGAATGAATTTGAAATATCGATTTTAATTGAATGGGAATTTGACTTAGAACATTTGGTTGAGCAAACTCCTTAATTACTTTGCGTGAGGAATATATTCTTACAATACAATGGACGGTTGAAAATGCTTTAGCATCAGAGGAATAGAAACCGTTCAGTTTTATGTCGATTTTCTAATTTAATTTTCCAAATGTTATTAGTTCCTTTGTCCACCATGTCATGTGCCCCAATTCTTGTTTGATTTGCAATGAATGGGTCCTAGAGGGTCCCCATCCTAAGTAAGGATGAAAGCAAGCTCCATAGATGCAGACATTCCAACTAAGGTCCCACAAGGAAGATTAAGAAACCAACAAATTTCTTATACTTCAGTCATTGTACCTCCAACGATCCATAGCTCCCCTAACACCCAATGACCCTCCATTCACTGTACCTCCAGACTCAAAATCACTCCTCTTCCCAATATCCCCCACCACCCCCTTCCTCCTAACACTAAAAACACCAAAACCCAACTCTTCTTTCCATTGAAATTAAATTTTATTCTTTCAACGATATGGTGTTTCATTCATGTATGATGGATTGATAGGTCATCACTCCTGTACTTAAATATGAGAATTGTAAGAATTCATTATTCAATTAAAATTCGTGATTTAACTTTTTGTTTACATGAATCATTCCTTGTAGTTGTAGGTTGTCACTATCCAACTATCCAAACCAACCTCAATACTTTTGACCCAAAAAAATACATACATACATATATCATAAAGTTTGAAAAAAAGTTACTCTTAACCTCCGTAACCATCATAGTCCATCGGTTAATTTATCACGTGAAATTGACCTTGCCTTTTAGATGGATGGGAAATATGCAACCAAATCACATGGGTTCGCTGGTTATAATCATATTTCTACCCATCTATGTAACTAGCTAGGGATTCCATCAATTGCTGACCACACAACTTCAATGTGCCCTTTTATTCATGCAATGTGTCACAGCCGGGGCCCAGGCTAAGAATTCTTCGTTTCTTAGAACTTGGGAGTGGTGACCCTCCCGGGCTATATGCTTGTTCCTCCGTGACAGTAATATTCTAGCTACCTTCCTTTTTAAGCTTTTAACACAATTTCGAAGAATCGTGCTAACCTTGATTAAGACTCCTAAATAAAAGAAACCACCGTGATTTTATCATAATCCAGTTTCCAGTTAGACACAATCTGCATTTAAGTTGCGAGTGGTGTGGAAAATAGAATCATTGTATAACTGAAATTACTACTTAGCACGAAATAGGGGAAAAAAAAAAGTTTAAATTATACTGATTATCTAATGCTAACATATGCAATTAGTACTTTTTAAGAAACAAAAAATCACAATTTCATTGTAGAGATACCTTTTTTCACTTAAAAAATGAATCCATAGTAATATAATTGAGTAGGTCACTCATGTTTTTTATCCTCTTTTCTCAATTTTGAAAATCTCCTTTTTCTATATTTCCGAAAGAAACATTTAGTCTTTTTTTTTATTAGCATAAGAAAAAAAACAATTAGCCTTGCTCTACCAAATAGCAGTCTAAAGGGGTTAATGTAAGAAACATAGATGAGTAGGAGAAAGAACGAGTACAAGGTAGGATGCCGTATAGACTTCTACCTTCTTTAAGAAAGTTTATTACGCAACCAATCAAAAGATATATGGGCTAATTATACTGGCTTAATCAAGGGAAAAAGATTGGTACCTGTAAAGTTGCAATTACAGTATTAATATAAAAAGTTATAACCAAACAGAAAAAAAAGGAGGTGTAAGATGCAATCTTTCAAATTAAATTGATTACAATGATCTTAAAGAATCAATTTGAAAATAACAAATCATGAACAATTAATGTGTGAGTGACACAATCATGATCTGAATCAGTATTCAATCCAGGAAAGTTTTTGAAACTGGATTATCAATCTAGTTTCTCTAAAATTTATGATCCTTCATGTGTCCCCTTACTTTGATTTTTTATTTTTGAAAAAAAAAGTTATTGGGTGATATAATAACCATAAGCCATTTCCAATCTTGTTTCGGAGAAAAGTTTATTGAATCTCATATGATTAGCATAAGCCGAAATTTTTTACTTTTCAAATACGATTAGATACGAATGTACGAATATGGCCGGTTAACAAATGAACATGAGCATAGTCGTGCTTGTTGATTTGTTATACTTGATCACAGCCAAGAAAAAGGTCAGTCCGTTTAATCTTTAGCGTACAAAATTAAAATATGCAAAGAAGACAAAATTAGAAGACATTAAAGGAAAAAAAAAAGTGGAAGTAATAGGGAGAAAAACAATGACCAAAATTTATAAGATATTTAAAAGGAAAAAAAAGTGAAAAGCCAAAATTCAATAAGGAAACAAAATCTGTAGTTATATTGTTGTAGAAAAGGTACTCCAGATTGACTTTTTTTTTCTTTTTGTCGAATCCAGGTTGACATTAATTGGCAATTCTAGATTGAAAGTACAATACAACAGTAGTTAGTGGTGGAAGGGATGACGCTGTACGCAGCCGTTTTGGCGTTACCTATGAGGATGACGCTTCTTCACCAGCTCCACGTGGTGGGAAGTCCAAAGCACACGCGAGTCACGATCCATTAACCGCAAATAGTATAACTGTTTAAGGTAGGGTCCACCTCGCGACCAGTTTGGAGACCGTGTCCTAACCGGTGTTTGGTCGCACGTGTGTTTCCCTCTCGTCTTGTCTTTACTAATACAACGTCGGACGAGGCGACTAGAATCATGCTCGCCGATGCGAGTTTGGTTCTCATCACATAAAAAGACAAAATGTGATACCAGAAAATAAAAAAAAAATATTTGTTATACAAATCATTTATCTATGCCCTCTTGCTTCTTGGCTACCCGGCTAGTAGTATTTGTCATAATATTGGTGCCCTTAACATAAATAGACGATTCTTCACAGTCCTAAATGAATGATTGTCAGCCGGCGATTTCCGTTGCCAATTTTTAGCACTGTATAATATTGTGATAATTTTTCACATTTCATGGCGGGCAAGAAATGATGTGGGTTGATGAAGAAATATCAAATATGTATGGTGCCGGAATAATTTTTCAACTTCCACTGCTAGTACTGTATTGCAAAAAATATGTATTATATATAGTGCGTTTGAAGAAACCAGACAGACTTAAACTTAATTATTCTGAGGAATTAGACCAGGGATTCAATAAGCAGGATCTTTTCCAATTCAACGGGGAACAACGCAGTATAAATGTTAGAAATACACGGGAACCTTGCACTTTCTCTGTGGTGAGCCAAAAGCTGACTTTCTGAAGACAAACAAACTCTTTGGTTTCCCGTCAAGAGTTGATGCTTTTGATAGGGAGAATTCAAAATTTAGCAGAAGACAATTGCCAGAAAGTAGTAATGTAGGAATTTGGATATAGTAAGGATTAAGGAACATCAACTCCTGCCACCGAGGACGAAAGTATTGGCAGTACATTTCTTTGGTGCTTTTTTAACTTAGATTTAGACTTCAGGCAATACTTATTTTTCTTAATGAAGGTGACATAAAGTATTGTGTGTTTTCCTCAAAAAAAAAAAAAAGAATTGTGTGGGAAAGGAAAAAGTACTACTTAGCATGATATAGGGAAAAAAAAGTTGGTGACATTAGATATCTAATACTAACATATGCAATTAGCACTTTTTCAGGAATTGTTATAAACAAAAAAATCTCAATTTTGTAGGCAGACCTTTTTCACATTAAAAATGAACCCATAGTAATATAATTGAGTTGGTCACTCATGGTTTTTATCCTCTTCTCTGAATTCTTTATTCTCTTCTATTTTTATATTTCCAAAAGAAACAATTAGTGTTTTTTATTAGCATAAAAAAACAATTAGTATTTTTTTATGTATTATTTTGAGAAAGGTCATCAAAATAGCAAACCCAAGGTAGATATAAAGAGGTAAAGAAAGAGGCATAGGTGAGTAGGGGAGGAGAGAATACAAAGTAGGGCGCGGTGTAGATTTCTACCTTCTTTAAGAGTTTTAACATATTCGTATCTCTTCTGTTTCAAATTTCGGTGTGTTGTATTTGTTTACACCAAGACCAAAATCGTAAAGGCCCATTTGTTTGGTCCAAGACCGATGTCCACTACTGGTCCAGGGGTGTCGTCCACAGGTCCAAGATCAATGTCATCCGCAGGTCCAAGACCGATGTCATCCGCAGGTCCAAGACCGATGTCAACCGCAGGTCCAAGACCGATGTCATCCACAGGTCCAGGACCGATGTCATTCATCGGGCTAGGATTGATGTCATTCATCGGGCTAGAATCGGTGCCTTGGGTCACTCGTCTTTCATTGGACTAAGCCCGATATCCAATACAGGTCGGGGGCGCTAGATTGGGATTGATATCTTTCTAAGTCCGATGTTTTATGCTAGTCAAGGATCGGTCCTTGAACTTGAATTTGAATCGTGAGTTTGGATATTGGCAAATCAAGGATTGACTTGTGATCAGGTAATTCCACAGATCGTTAGAGCCTGCGCAATCTTCTATGATTTCTTTTCGTATTTGAAAGTTTAAAAGGGAAAGTGTCGGGATTAGAGGATATCCCGCTTCGAGTGGTGTTTAGAATTTGAAATAAGGTTTTTAGGCGTCTTATGATTTTATCAATTGTTTTGAGATAACCTATATAAGGTTATGGATAACACTTGTACCGGGATGGCAAAATTTCTCAATGAAAGAATAATTTCTACCTTTTATTAGTTTATCATTATCATGCTTTCTTAGTTTAGTGTAACTTAGAAAACCCAAAACACAAAACCCGATTTAGGGCGTTTGACGTTCGTCCGTTCGGCCCTTCATTCAAAGGTCGGATTCGGTTGTCGGTCTGGCCTTTTCATCGGTCGGATCGGCAGGTCAGCATCAAAACCCAGTCCAGGACACGCGACACCGTCCGTTCGGCCTTTCAACGGTCGAATCTGGCCATCGGTTTGGCTCTTCAAACAGTCGAATCGGTGAGTTGAGGGTCGCTCGCTGTTCGTGCGCGAACAGTATTTGCTATCAGCACCCAATTAGTTCAGGCTACATATTCTAGGCGCATTGTTAAGGAAAAAAGTTATTTTTGTTCTTGGGAAGAAAATTTATTACCTAACCGGTCAAAAAAAAATATGGGTGAATTATACCGGTGTAATCAAGGAAAAAAGGATTGGTACTTGTAGAGTTGCAATTACTAGTACTAATATAAAAAATTGAACATATAAATATTTATAACCAAACAAAAAAATGAGATGTAATGGCAATCTTACAAATTAAATTGAATGAGATGAGGTGGTTGATTGTAGTGATCTTAAGGAATCAAAACAATCAACAAGAAAAAGAATCAAAACAAAATTCAATAAAAAAAAATTGAAAAGAACAAAAGTAAATTTGAAGGGAGAGATTTTTTATTGTCTCCGGGGGATTGCCCCCACCCCCCCAATGGAGTGTCGTGGGATGGAGGAATGGGGATGGGGTCCTACGGCACCGTTTCTGCTTTGTTTCCAAGGCAGCCGCGTGGTGGTCCCTACCGACTGGTTTGGTGGGTCCGATCGATTGGAAAAAACCAGTTGAGCGAGGTTTTTTTTTTTTTGAAAAGGTTGGGCTGAAGGAAGGGTCACGTGTCAGTATAAATATGGGTGGCATGGGGTCATAGCCTCTAACTCTACTAGCCGTTGTCCCCGTTACACACGGGTTGGGCCGGATGGTGGCAAAAACATTAAAATATAGATAAATAAAAATATTTATAAGCATAAATATTAAAATACAATATATATTTATAGTATATAAATTATTAATATTTTATCTAATTTAATTGAATGAATTGAGTAAGTAAACTAAAAACTTAATTACCTGAATATTAAAATTTAAACTATATTAATTTTTATAATATATTTTTGGAAATTAAATATAACTATAGTAATAAGTTTCTTGTTTTAAGATATGGATAATTAAAATTTTTGAGAAAATTAATTAAAATTGGGAGCTTAAATGGTAAAATTAAAATTTTTGATTTTTTTTTTTTATCTTTTTCTGTGTTCATCTTGGCTGTGCAAAGTTAAAATTTCAAGTGGAAAATTGAATTAAATTTTGAATATGCTTAGATATAAAAATAAAAATGATAAAAAATAAAAAAGGGAGCTTAAATGGTTTGTGTTGGTTTCCTTCTTTTTTTCCTTTTAATTTTCGCCACAATACCACCTTCCGTTAATATTGATCAACTAAAATTACGCAAAACATATACCAAAGACAAAGGATAAGAGGAATTTGGAACTATTGAATGCTCCTTTGGGGGAAAAATTCCATGAATCAAAGTGTTACAATGAATATCCTTGAAGAAACCAATCACTGCACCTTATGTAAACTAAGGTGTCCTCCTAATTGAAATACCGTACCAATCACAAACTCCGTTTCGGTAACCTAGTTAAATATGGGTCCACGATTTTGGCCAATCGTCAAATTAGACGTTTTGGCATTTACCATATAGCCAGATACGTACACGCATTAATTGATGTAATTAGTGAATATAAAAATCAGGGCAAAATAGAAAATTAACCTACTTAAATGAGACTCTTGCAATCCAAGAGTCGGAGACATTCAATGAACCGCTAATTAAGACCTCCGCTAAAACTCCGCGGGACAATTAACTACCCAAAAAAACAAATGGAAACCCACAGAAGAACAAAACATTACCGAACTACGCTCAAAACATCACCACCACCAACCTAGTTATGACTTAACTATGCTGCTAAGATTAAATTTAAAGGAGAACAAGGAGACAACAGCTTAACGAATATAATTCGTTCGAAGTTGAGCAAAATTATCAAATTGCAAACTTTAGTCCCTGTAAGATGCAAAAGATTACTACACGAACACAAACATCCAAACCAGTTTCCTATTCTAGATACACAATCGACACCTTCCCAAATTAATAGGTGTTAGCTTATACTTTTAAGTCAAGTTGAACATGGAAAAGATCCGAGTAATAAGATTCCATACCGGAAACAATCACACATATACCAGCAACGAAGAATAGAGGCTTGCAAAAAGAAATAATTAATAAATCATCGCTATTGAAAAATGTGGCCTTAAGGGGAGAGTAATATGGCATCTAAATCTAACCCACCAGCACCATTGCTGCATGTTTTAGTTAATAAACAATAATTATATACATGTTAAAACTGGAACTCAAGTTGCATGACTATATGTACATCGATCATGTCATTCCATAGAGTAATACTATCATGTGTTTAATGCCTTGGCGATTGAATACTGCTTTATGATTTTAGGACGGACCAAAATTTTAAATAATACACAAAATGAACGAAAAGTTTACTTACCTTCTGTGAGAGGATTGAATAAAAGATTAAAGATGCCTAGATATAGAAAAAAAATAGATTAAATTAGAAATATAACTATTGACAATATGGAACAAATTCAAAATAAGGCAATGGTAAAGAACAAATAGAATTAAAATTACTGCGACAAAAAAATAGAATTAAAATTATGGTTAGATATTGAAAATAGATTTCCTTATCTTTTTTGGGTAGATTGATTTTTGTGGGGATAGAATGTCTCTGGGGAGATGTAGATTTGGATTGGGAAAATTTTAGGCTCCCTTACCTTATATATAGTTGTTAGGGATGATCTCCCATAATTTATGTGGGTTAATGCTAGATTTAATTTTTTTGACTAATTGCCTTTTTAACATATTCCGTTTTGTACATTTACATGTGATTTTATTGTGATATTAACTCCTCACATTAATTTCCTTTCCACTCTTCAAATTTCACTGAGAATTAGTGGGGGATTTAACATTAACTCCACACATTAATTCCCTTCCCCAGCCTTCAAATTGGACACAGTGGGGGTATTCAAATGAGAAAATGCTTATTAATATAACTTTATTGTATGTGGGACTCATTTTTAAAATCTTTTTATGTATTTTGCCACATGTCAATTGTGGTTGTGCCAAATGTCACCTCCTCAGAGCCTTAGGTGTCGAAATTTTAGAGCCACGGAGTGAGAACTTTGTTTTTATATATCATAAATTCATAATAGATATCGAACACGTGTGTCTTTCTTTCTTTTTTTTTTTTTTCAAAATGGACCCAGCTTGGTTTAGTTGCTGGCAGAGCATGGTATTGGTATAGGATGCCATGGTTCTGTGCTTTTGCCTTAACATGGATGTCAATTTTGTAAGCTGTAAACATAAAACGGCGTAGCATGGTAGTATAGCCTCGAGGGGGAGGGTTGGAGGAAGGGTGGGCAAATTTTATATACTTTTTTTTTTTTGAAAAAGCAAATTTTATATACTTGGTACATTAGTTTGTGTAATTAAGGTGATATAATAGGAGTAGGATAAAAAAAAAAAAGAGTAAAACAATAAGAGTAGGACTAGAGCCATCTTTGTCTAAGTTCAAATAAACTCACTTAATCATATGATCTGGTTGGTTAATGAAATTTTTTGTCCTTATATTCGCTAGTTTTTTAATATGGTCGCTATATTAATTTTTTTTAAAAAAATCTGGTCTTTGTATTACTCTATTTACATTAAATTTGGTATTTAACAGCTTTCATTTGCCCAAAGTCATGATGACACGTGACAGTTTCATATGTGTTCAATTAATATTTATATTTGATCAATTGAATCAATTTAAATCAATTGAATTAAAATTCAGCAAAAGACAGCTTCCATCTGATGTCTCTTATATTTGGTCCGAGTCATGATGTCTTTTGTATTTGTCTTTGTTTTAAATTCGGTTTTTTTTCGTTGATCCATCTTATAATTTCTAGTGATGTTACGTATATCTTCTAATTTCAAGTGACAGTGACAATATAGATAATCAACTTTCAATCTAGGAAAGTTTCTGGAATTAGATTATCAATCTAGTTATTTTGTGGTGTTTATCTAAATTTAAAATTTATGACCCTCTCCATGTGTCGCCTTACTTTGATTTTTTTTTTTGTTGAAAAAGAAGTTTCTTGGGTGATATAATCACCATAAGCCATTTCAAGATTTGTTTATTAAATCATATAATTAGCATAAACCCAAATTTTTACTTTTCAAATACGATTAGATACGAATGCAAGATATTTTACTTTTCCATATAACTTTCTCCTAGGTCTGTTATCCTCAACAAATGAACATGAGCATAGTTGATTTGTTATACTCATACATACACAACCAAAAAGAAAAGGTCATCCTATCTATCTAATCTTTAGCCAACAAAATCAAAATATGCAAAAAAGACATTAATTGGCAATCCTAGATTGAAAGTAGTACATGTATAAAAGTAGCAAGGCAATACATTTCTTTTGGTGCTTTTCTTGTTTCTTTGACCTTTATATGCATTTTAACTTAGATTTAGACATCAAGCTGTACTTATCTATGTCTCGACAAAAAAAAAAAAGAAGCTGTACTTATCTATGTCAGTAACATTGAAAGTTGGTGATCTATGTTACTAGTGACATGAAAGTTGGTGGGACAGTGATCTCGGATATGCCACGTGGCATACAAATGAAGCAGAGACCATGAGATCCTCTGCTGTTTCGATTTCCGAACCCTGCTTTGTGCTTTCTCTCTATTTTCCGTTGCACGCACACACGTTGCACTTGCTACTTAGCAAAAGTTTATAGTTTATGTTGGTTGTTATTTTTTGGCTGTGTTAAATTTAAATTGATTACCAAAATAATGGATGAGATATATTGGTAAAAATAGTCCTATTAAATACCCAATTTTATTTTTTTAAAAAAGATTGATTTGTTACAATTCCCACGTTCTAATTTTTTGGGCTTCAAATTTGGCATAATCCATAGGTGGCACTTTAACAGATCATAAAACAAGCAATTAATGTCGATGGTGAATGAATCACTGGGCATTGAAGCAGGCTTTGAATGTTGAAGTCCTTCCCTTATACTACAAGACACAAGTAGTTTGTTAATTTCTCAATCAAGATGGGTGATCCTTTTTACCGTGGTTTGTTGTTTTGGGATATTGGTTCTAGGCTTCCAGCAAAAGCATCTGCACACGCTGCAGCTGTTAATCAACCCACCTGATGTTATCTTGGGTCTCTTGGGTCATTGATTATCTTCATATGAAGAAATTAAAAGAAATTTGCACTCATATTTTATGGTCAACAATGCATGAATGCTATTCCCCAAGCGACGAGGGCTTCACCTAGTCTTTTCTTAATTTAGGTGGCTGTACATCTCCGTCATTTCTTTTACATAAGCTTTACCAATCATGGCAATCCTCTTTTTCCATTTTTGGTTCCTAGAGTTACATGGCGATGGTGTTGTTTCTTTGGTGTGGCACGTTTTGGGTTTCGTTCTTCTACCTCGCCCGTGGCACATTTATAGTTCAAATAAAACGTCCCTAGCATGTACCGAAAAGTAAAATAAACGTCCCTAGACAATAGTTCCATGCAATTAAGAGAGGGATGTTAACTTTTTACTACATCTGATCCAGATAAAATATAGCCTTGAGGGGGAGGGTTGGAGGAAGGGTGGGCAAATTTTTAATACTTGGTACACTAGTTTGTGTAATGAAGGTGATATAATAGGAGTAGGATTAACAAAAAAAAGTAAAGCAATAGGAGTAGGACTAGAATCATCTTCGTCTAAGTTCAAATCAACTAAGACTCTCTCCCCCCCCTCTCCATCTCTGTAGAATACTCTCAACTCTTCCTCCCGCTTGCGACCTGGTACCTAATTGTATCTGCGTGGTGTTTTTGTAATCCTTATGTAATGGTGGTTTCCCCACCTCCTGTTTATAATCAATAAAAAACTTTCTCGTTTGCTCAAAAGTTCAAATCAACTCACTGGCCACCAACTACTTTATTTAGAGGTTTGGTTTTTTTTTTTTTTTTTGATACTAGTCGAGGAGAGTGAGACTCGAACCCGAGACCTCACCCCTCTTGTGCTTTTGACACAAGAGTGCCAATGAGCTACAAGCCCATTGGTAGAGGTTTGGTTGATCAATGGAATCCTTTGTCCTTATATTCGCCAATTTTTTAAAAACATGGTCACTATATTATTATTTTTTTTTTAAAATCATCTTTGTATTATTCTATTTTCATTAAATTTTGTATCTAGCTGTTTTCATTTGCCCAAGTCATGATGATACGTGACAGTTTCAAATGTGTTCAAGTAATTTTTATATTTGTTCAATTGAATCAATTTAAATCAATTGAATTAAAATTCAGCAAAAAACAGCTTCGATCCGATGTCTTTTATATTTGGTCCGAGTCATGATGTCTTCTATATTTGCGTTTGTTTCAAAGTTTGTTTCTTTTCTTCCCTATTGATCCGCCTTTTATCTCTTCACAGCTATTGACACTGACCAACATGGCCTTAAAAACACATCTAAGTTTTGGCATGACCTAATTTGTTGATCGAAATTTCTAGTGATGTTACGTATATCATCGTTGTTGAATTGTCTAGGACCACTTCTATCCAATTCCTAATTGTGTATTTACGTCATTTCTTAAAACAATTATACATGAGAATCAAGACAATACTGAAATTATAATTGAAGAGAATATGAGATGAAAGAAGATTGTCATTCTTGATCGTGTCCCTGCTCTTGTTCCTTGTGATTTTTCATGACTGTATTGCTTCCTTGGTTCTTGTTACTATTAATTATGCCTCTTTTAATTATTTTTTTTAGTTTTAAAGGTTGAGGTATTGCAATGTGGCCATATTGGATTAAAACAATTAGACGATAAATTTGATTGAGAATAAGCCAATTGAAGTAGGATTTTCCTTTACTTATTCTTTTTGTAAGACCTAATGTTACTACTTTCTTGAACCTGAAGCCTTGCCTGATCAATTTTTTAGTGAATATAAATACTAAGTTACTTGCCCATAAATGTGACAAAAAAAAAAGGTAAAGCAGTAGACCATGAACAAATTTCCGAGTAGTCTACTTGATTGAATTGAAATCATAATAAAAGCACACCCGAGCTTGAGAAGCAAGAATTAAAGAGAATCAGCATTCAGTGACAAAATATAGCTTCTTTTATAACTAAACAAAAGTATAGACCTAGCCTCATCATCAAAACCCATAAGAAATAAAATTGCCTTCATCGATAATCAGTTCCACTAATTGTTCTTCTATGTCAGCCATGCCTCTTGAAGAAACAATGTGAAGAGAATAACTACTATTCTAGCAAAATGGAATTTGGAGACTAGGAGTAAAACTCATTCCAATTTAATTACAAACGGGTACAAATGAAGTAAAAACCAGTAGCATAAAGTTAGGAAATCAAGAAATATGGAAGAGATTAAGGCGTGAACGGGTTAGGAGAGTGGTTAAGGGCCTGTTTGGTATCGTTGCAGTTTTTGGTTTTTGGTTTATTTTTCCTAAAAAAAACTAAAAACATGTTTGCTTAGACAGCTTGGTTTTCGTTTTTTTAAGCATCAAGTGGCAACAAAATCTAAATTTAAAGAAACCATAAAAAGTGGTTCTTGTATTTTGGTTTCTGGGTTACAAATTAACTCTAAATTCTAAAACCTAAAAACTTTAAACTCAAAATTATATCCTAAACCCAAATTATGTATCTTGAACCCTAAAAATCTTTAAACTTTTAAACCCTAAAATTCAAAATGCTAAACCTGAATCTTAAACCCTAAAAACCTTTAAAATTTTAAACCCTAAACCCAAATCTTGAATCCTTAACCCTAAAAATCAAAAAATTTTCCCTAAACCCAAATCTTGAATCCTTAACCCTAAAAATCTAAAAATTTTAAACCCTAAACCCAAACCCTAAATCCTTAATCCTAAAAAATCTAAAAATTTTAAACCGTAAACCCAAACCCTAAATCTTTAACCCTAAAAAATCTTAAAATTTCAAACTTTAAACCCAAAAATCCTACACCCAAACTTTAAGCCCTAAAACTCTAAACCTAAACACTAAACTCTAATATTTAAACTCTAAAATCTTAAACTTTAAACCCTAAAATCCTAAAATCCTAAACTCCAAACCCTAAACTTTAAACCTAAAATACTAAAATGTTAAACCATAAACCCTAAAATTCTAAATCCAAAATCCTTAAACCTTAAAATCCTAAACACTAAAATCTTAAACCCTAATGTAACAGCCCAGGTAAAATTTGGATTTTTACCGGGACTGTTAAAGTCTTTCTACAGTGATTTACCGAATGAATTAATCTTGGGTAATTAATTCAAGGTAAATCGGGAGTCGTTTTTCGAAACCGAGAGTTTTCCCGCGCTCGGGAGTATCTTCCTAACTAACCGAGCCTCGATTTTCAGTTCCGAGAGTTGGTCGATGCTCAGGAGGATTAATCGGATTTTCCGAGCTCAAGTTGTATTTTTGGACTCGGGACGGAATTTGTCGGAAAGACGGGAGTATCCCTGCGTTTACGAGATTCCGACACGAGAACCCGGACCGGCCAAATGTGGCTTGCCACGAGGCCACTCTTCTTTCTCCTCTTTCCTTTCTCTTCCTCTTTCCCGGTTACAATTCTTCCTCTCTCCCAGTTTTTCCCCAGCCGCGCGGGCCCCACTTTTCTTCTCTCTTTTCTTTCTTTTCCTTCCTTTCTCCTTTTCCTTTTCCTTTCTCTTTTTCTTTCTTCTCAACCGCCTGTCCACCCGTGACCACTTACCCCTCCACCACTTTCTTTTCTTCCAGCCACCGGCCCTGTTTTCTTCTTGTCTTCTTTTCTTTTTTTTTCCTTCTTTATTTTCCTCTTCTCCTTCCCGATTTCCCCTCGCCTCCTCTGCACCCACCCCAACATCAACCTCTTTCCTTTCTCTCCCTTACGTCTCTCTCTCACCACCAAGCCACCACCGTTCCTTTCCATCTATCACAGCCACCGACCCCTGCAACTCTAGCCGTCGACCCCACATACCAACCCCTTCCTTATCTCTTCCTCCCTCCGTCGCCATGGCGAGCCGTCGTCCCTGCTATGCTCGCAAGCGCCGCCGGACGAGACAAGCTCGGCTGTCACCCACGATCCGTCCCTACCATCGCTTCTCGCCGCCTCTGCTCCCCTTTCACCTGCTTCTGTTCGTGACGCGCCGCCTCCGGTAGTGGTCGCCGGGGCGGGACAACCAAGGAGCAGGGTCACTTGCTCCCTCTCTCCTGCTACCTGACGCCTGTAACACACCGCCAAATGCCGTCGCCGCCCGATCTCCTTCCCTCCCTTTCTTTTCTGGTCGCCTCTCCTCCCATATCGTCACCGACAATGGAGTGGTGTGGGTAAGTCACGGCGACGACTCTTCCCACTTTCCCTTCTCTTTCTTTAAACCCGGCTCAGGTTAGATTAATCTAAATCGGGTTTTGGTTGTTGTTGTTCTTGTTTTTATTGTGGCTGTGTTGTTTGGATCGGGTGTGGATTTGGGCTGGCTGTGATGTCTCTGGTGGAGTTGTTATGGCTCTGGGATGGATTGTTTTGAATGGTGGATGTGGTAGTTTGGTGGAGTTCCGCTCACCGGTGTGTGGCCGTCGGTATGGCGATGGTGCTAGCAGTGGCTTCGGTGGTGTTCCTGTTCGGTGGTCTGGATGTTTTGGTTGAAGAGCAGTAACTGGAATGGTGTCGTGTACAGTGCCTCGGCCGGAATCCGGCAGTCCCGGGAATTTTCCGGCGAGCCCAGAAACCGATCTTTGGGTAATTCCTTGGACTCGATTTATACCATGAGCTCGGGTTTGGGCTCGGTTTGCACAACGGACTCGGAAACGGGCCGAACGTGCGGAGGCCCATGTTCCCGAGACACATATGCTTTTGACAAATTTAATAACGGACCCGATGGACGTTTGATATTACAAATGGATAATGAATTAATTTATAAATTATGGTAAATGAATTAATTTATAGATTAAAAAAAAAGAAAGAAACACCATCTTGGAATTAATTATGAAATTATAAGTTAATTATAAATACATAACCGGATGGAATTTATTCTATGACCAAAGTATGTTTTACTATACTTTTAGAATATTAAGATTTGTATTATTGGCTTGACGGAATACTATATACCTACTCCTGGATACATTATTTACCACTAGAGATTTTATATTAATCTGTTATATTATTACGTATGAATTTTATTCCATTTAATATTAGATAACTTTTGTATTATTTAATGAGCTATAGTACTAATCGTAAATATGTATTTGACACGAGCGACTAATGGGCCGGGATATCGGCTTGAACGTTCGGATTCGGTTTTAATTTAACATTAAGTATAGTTAGAATATCGACAGGAAACTCGGTTTCGGTTTCAATTTGAAATTAAGTATAGATAGTATATTGAATAAAGAGGTTAACATCATATGAAAGAAATTTATGGAAACAATAAAAAATTGGATATAAGACAAGCCGTATAACGATTTCTAAACCGGCATTATGCATAATTATCTTTGTTTGCGCATTATAAGTGATTATTGTGTTCCTATATGCACATATAGGGTATCGGGATTTGACCGGATAGCAATTTCAGAGACACACCAGGTGAGGATGGATAAACCTTGATATGTGCCTGTAATACTGTGTTTGATTTTGGTTGTTTTGATTGAACTGTTGTATCGATTGTTGGCTGTTATATGATTGCTAAGGAAATTGTTGATGTTTTTTTGTTACTATGTATCTACTGTGGATTTTGCCATGATGTTGCTGGAATGTGCTGTTGGGTTTGTGATATTGTGAGTAACCATTGAGCTGTTAATTGTGAGTATCTAGTGATATGAAATTGTCGACTGGTTGAGCTGAGAAATAATCTGTGATGGTTAAAAGTTGAGTAATTACTGGATTGTGATATTGATTCTTGGATGTTGTGTTGAGAATGATGTTGAATTATTGATTGTGGATAATTGGGAAAAGGATAACGGAAATTGGAATGGAAATTGGAATTGAATTGAGATGATGATATGATTGTCACGTGGAAAGTAGTGGTACTACCCGATGGTTTGAAAATTAGTTCTGGGATGCTATGGTCGGTTACTTGGTTGGTTACTTGATTTGGTTGGCATGTTGATGCCTGTGGTTAGGGTATACCAAATACCCAGTGGTTCGGATATACCGAATATCCGGTTGGCATGTTGATGCCTGTGGTTGGGGTATACCGAATACCCAGTGGTTTGGATATACCAAATATCCGGTTTTGGGGTTGTTGAACCCGGTATGATAAGAATGGTGTGGTTCTCTTTGACCTAGCATCCGGGAATAATTAATAACCAGGTACGACCCTAGCTTGTCCAGTGACGGGGCCCGGAAGATAAAATTGGTAATAAAAATTAATAAGTATTAATTTGGTCTTGGCTTTGATATGATTTAGTAGGATTCCTCTATGTGTTGTTTGAGTAGGATTCCTCTGTCGAGTAGTATGTGTTAGTTGTTATGGCAGTATCCTTGTGATGTGATTGTTTGAGCTTATTGTTGTGATTGTTGTGTTTATTTCGAAAGTATTATGGTTGATCATATATCACTGTTTATCTTTCGTCGGTGAGCGCTTCGGACTCACCCCTCGCCTGCGGGGTTTCATCCCGTAGGATGAGTTGCTTGTAGTGCAGGAACGTACAGGGCGAGCTGAAGCGTACCCTCGGACAGGACTCGGATCCATTAGTTGCATTGGGCTTTGCATGTGTTGTCATGTGAGTTATAAGTCTTCCGCTGTGCATATTGTTAAGTCTTCCGCTGTGCATGTTTTTACTATTGTTGGGCCATTGGGCCAGTTGAGTTGTTACTGCTGTTATTGATGTTGGGCCGTAGGGCCATATTGCTGTTTATATTTTTGGGCTGTCGAGCCAGGGTTTATGTTTTATACACTGTATGCTGGGTTTGATTGGTCGGGTTGTCACAGTTCCGGCAAGTGTTTACTGTCTACGGTAAATACGGGTCGGGCTTTCACCTAAACCTTTAATCCTCAACTCTTGAATCCCATAAATCTTAAAACCTTAAACCCTAAAACTCTAAATATTAAACCTTAAAATCCTAAACCCTGAATCTTAAAATTTTAAATCCTAAAATTTTAAAGCCTAAACTCTAAATTCTAAACTACACCTGAAGAAAGAGATATTAATTATAGACAACTTCAGCAAATAGTCAGACTCGAGATAGAATAGCACAATAGCTGTGGAATAGATATGATCAACATTAATATTATAATTTTGATTTATTTTTGATACATGAGTATTGTTATATATTTTTATAATTTTTAAAATATAGTAAATTTGACATTACTCTCATAATACTATTTTGTTAAATTTTTATATACAAATTACATTTATGTGATGAAAGATCATAATTTTTTATTCTCGTGAGTAATTTATTTTAAATAATAAAGTAATTACATATATTATGTTCCATTTTGGTTTATGATAAACCAAAAACTTAAAAACTGAAATGATACCAAATAGGCAAGTAAGTGTATTTTTTTTTTGTTTTCATTCACTCACATAATCAAATACATGCCATCATGCAAATGTCAAAAAATCTACCATTAGACTTTCAAACATGAAATTGTTACTCTTCAAACTTTTTTTTTTGGTGGAACATTACTCCTCAAACTCCATAATTCAAGAAAACACACATAATTTCAAAGCGGCAAAAACATATTTCCATATTCAATTCTTTGATTATGTGCCCCTTTTATGTAAGGATGTGTATAGGATGACTTGAGGTTGTGTTGCTTTACTACTCCCTCCTTGTGTTGATGGTTA
>JAKUCV010004422.1:4741-22479 GCA_028386065.3 Turnera subulata
TTAACATGTGAATCAAATAATGCAAATCCGTCTCCATTACGGGCGAATCCGATCCGGACCAGAAAATAACCGTTACCTCCTTAGTTATTTTCCGGTGTGATTTTCCGAGAAATTCCGAAACCCGAAAAATACCAACTTAGTTCCGAAAAATCCACGGGAAAATCACGAGCGCGGGAAAACCCTCGGTTTCGAAAAACGACGCCCGATTTACCTTGAATTAATTACCCAAGATTAATTCAACAGTAAATCACGGTAAATAGACTTTTTCAGTTCGGTAAAAATCCAAAATTTTTACCCGGGCTGTTACACTTGGTATATTTTTTAATAATGAGGAATTGAATTCAATTCCAATGTTTGGTATAAATCAAATTATCAATTGAATTGCTAAAATTACATAAGTTATCCTTTTGCTAAAAAAAATTAAAATAAGAGTATAGGATCATTTTTGTCATTTAGACATACCAATACTTATCCAATGGAATTGAATTCCAAATCCGATAGGTTTTGCTTGGATTTGAAATATTATCAAAATATTGCTCCAAAAATAAAAAATGGAATTCAATTCTTATTTTAAGTGAAGTAAAATTATACCAAACTAAGGGATTGATTTCAATTCTTGGAATTGAATTCAATTCCATGATACCAAACGAAGTGTTAGGGAGGCCATTTTGTATACCTATACCTGAAAGGAATGGGACAAGAAGGGGATACTAGGGTGCGTTTGTTTCATGGGACTGGGACGGACGCGTTGGGTTGTCCCAAATGAGGCATGTTTGGATCGCGGGACGAACTGTTCACTTGGGACGTGCGTCCTTTTAGTTCCTTTATAAATTCCCAATTGAACCAAGGTTTGACCACTTTTAGCCCGAGAAAACTGCGATCTGGTGGCCCGACTAGGTCAGCCTCCGATCCGAGTTTGATAACATTGATCATCACAAACTAAAGGAGTAGCTTTAGCTGCCAAGGGCGCTTTTGTCCAAATTTGGTTAGAGCAAGTAGGGGTTGGTGACTGACGGGGGCTCTGCTCTGCTGCACTGCATCCCATCATCCTTGGTTGGTTTTACTATTAATTCAAAGCATTTGAACAACAAAAAATAATAAAAGAAAAATTTGTCCCGGGAGTGGCTCACACATTTTAGTGACACACAATACACTACTCATTGCATACTCATGACAACTCGGGTAGTGGTTTACTACCTTACTCTCTACTGCCCCGTCCCTATTGACTATAAACCTAGTAAAAATTAGTGTAATAATAATATAAGAATAAGAATATAAACATTAACACTGTAGGTATAAATAATTTTGACACTATAAAATAATTCATCATTAACCTAATAAAAATTTCATAACATCAAACCCACTCTTAAAAAAAAAAATCCTATTTTCTCCTCCAATTCTTCCGTTCTATCCCCAACTACATCACGCTCTCCCTAACCACAATACATTACTATTGTTCTATCCTTCCCGTGCAGTCTAATTTCGAATTCCAAACGCTACCTAGGAACGCATATAAATATAATCAATGAAGGAGCATGGGCCGACGCTGTATTTAATTATTTAGTGTGGGCAGGGTAGGTATAAAGCCCATAATCACCAAAGAACTCATACATCGTGGGCCGAGGCCCCTATTCTTTAAAATTCAGTGTGGACGAGCTACCTAGTAGCCCAGAATCACCCATCAGCAAGGGGGAAAAGGCCATATGCCCATATTATTAACCTTCCCTAAGGTTCTCTAGACTTCGTTGTACAAAGCTAGGGTTTTGTGTTCAAAGGCTGCGCCTCTTACCTCCACTGGGTTTTGTGTTCAAGGTTACTACTCTCTATCTCCACTTCTTGTTTTGATTTGCTATTTTTTATTTACTTTTAATTTCTCACAGACGCAGATACTGGTTATCATTTCTCACTTTTATATTTCCCTGCTGCTATTGTTTGTTTTGGTTGCCTTAAAAATTGGGGAAAAGTAAATAAGATTAGGGTTTATTGCCTCTGTGTGATTTGGATATAGATAGCTGAATGAAGTCGGGTTGGTGATCGTAATATGAAAATGTTGGAAATCTGTTGTTTAGGTTAATTTGCTTCTAGATTACATAATTCTAGAATTTTGACAACTAGAATTTCTCTTGAAATTTACTCTCTTCTACGATATAAGAACAGAGGAAACTATCTTTTGATGAATACTGATTGATTCCATGAAACAGGACAACAAGTACAATGGCAACAGTTCCAGGGCAGCTAATTTGGGAGATTGTGAAGAAGAATAACTCTTTCTTGGTTAAAGAGTTTGGCAGAGGCAATGCCAAGGTCCAGTTCAGCAAGGAGCCTAATAATCTCTACAACCTCAATTCCTACAAGCACTCCGGTAGATTAACAATCCACCTCTTATCAAAATTTTATTTAGGGTTGTCCCTTTTTATAAAGAGTATTGTGTTTTGGTGTTTGAGCATGTTGATTTTCTTCAGGTTTGGCCAACAAGAAGACTGTTACAATTCAGCCAGGAGGAAAGGATTTGTCTGTGGTACTTGCAACTACGAAGACAAAGAAGCAGAACAAGCCTGCTAGTTTGCAGCACAAGTCTGTCATGAGGAAGGAGTTTGGGCGCATGGCTAAGGCTGTTTCCAATCAGGTACCCATGTTTTCTGCATCGTTTTCTGTTGTTGGTTTTGTGTATTGGCCATGATGAACAGTTGGTGTTCTTAACTGTCAAAGTTGTCCATCCTTTTTAGTCATCATGAAAGCTAACATTTAAGGAGTGGTTCGTGGATGCATTGAGTCAGTGGATTCCAAATTTGATGCCTAAAACATTCTAGTTTAATTTCCAGTTTAAATAGTTTGGTATTGGTAGCTATGCTGACAGCCTTTACATCCTGATCTTTTTAGTCCCAATATCTACAATAGGGAGATGTTTTTCTTGCATGGGTTTTGAAAGAAATTTTCCATTAGACTGGCAACTGGATTGATTTTCTCTAGCAGTGAGGAGGCCCTCTCCTCCACGGAGGGTTCTTCAACTGATATACTTGTTATCCCGGACTTTTGAAGTTTTCTGTTGAATTCTTTTGTCTGATGCTTGTTTAGCATTTTCTTTGTTCCCCGATCACCATACAAATTCTTTTTTTTCGTATATTCATGGTTTACTGTGGCACTTACCAGTTTGAGCTGTGGACTCTTTTCTTTTTAAAAGAAATTTCAGCATCATCTTTTACATTTTCATAGGTTTGATCCCTCTTTTCCTGTCATGGGGAACACTTCATGGACTGCCCATTTGAGTTGGGTTTATGAAACTTGATATCGGGGCATTAGATGTCAAAAGTTAAAATACTGGTAGGATGACTGATGGATTCTTTGGTGTCTGTTGATGTCAGGTTGGAGATAATTACTACCGGCCAGATTTGAAGAAAGCAGGCCTTGCTAGGCTTAGTGCTGTGCACAGGAGCCTCAAGGTTTCCAAATCTGGTGTCAAGAAGAGGAACAGGCAGGCAGGCCACTAAGATCCCCATGGTTAGGGAGTGAGGTGTTGATGTAGGCATGCCATGTTTGAGAGTGGAATAGTTTCAACATAAATATTTAATCTTTTTGATGTATCAGAGAGCTTATCTTGTTTTTCTTCAGACGCTGGTGAGCTTGGATTTTGAATTATTTTCGCCGAAAATTTAATATGCAGTTGGTTTTACTCAAAAGTTCACTCTATCATGAGAATGAGGTCTGAGTTAATAATACAAAATATCTAGCTAACACTCTCCTTTCTATTGTCATATGAAAGTGAGATGCCCAGATTCTTAAAGAAGATAGTGAAATGCTAATATTAAAATTCTTTTGTTGTTCATCTGTATGTAGAGTTTGTTATGAAACAAAAATTCTTCTTGTGACTTTGGTAATTCGAACACCGCAAGGGTTTCATTCCCAGTAGGGGATAAGGATAGTCACGAATCTACAGTGTTTTTTTTTTTTAAATCATAGAAGGAAGGAATTTGAGTGAAATCGGTATTATAATGGTAAGTCTTATCAATAGAATATTGTGTCTCCATTTATTTTTCCGGTCTCGTACGTTCATCAACACATCTAAACTAAAACTAAACTAATACTGCCGTTATTGCTAACAGATACAATGATAGAACTTGAAGATAGGTAGTCTTTTTATGGTTTATGCTTTTCAATAAAATCCGGAAGAATGGAAACCACATACTTCTATTTGTTTACATTTTTTTGCAAGGTTAATTGAAGTTGTTCATTGTATTCGTTATCATTTGCAAATATTTTGGAATATTTCAGCCGCTTTTGTTTGAAATTGAGGTCCATAGATATTGACATCTCACTTCCATATTTTGCTACATTTTCTTAGATGTCTTCATCAGGCCACATCTATCACCTGCTATCTTTTAATAGTTACCTTTAAGTCATCCACTTCCAATGGATTATGGAAGGCTTGACACCCAACCTAAGTGCCGCGTATGGTGAGACATAATTAATACAAGGATGACGAGGATGACAAGGATTATAGAGTTTTTTTGCTTACCCTTTTCTCCTTTTTGTAAAACAAATAATCGTTTGTTATTGGTTACGGTTTTTTTATTAGCCCGGGAAGTGGAAGAATTAGTTACATTCAATATTCATGACTTCATTCTCATTACTTGTTATAGTCATGCATGACATTACATTTTTTTGACATTTTCTACCATGTTAGAAAGAAATAAGAGCTTCCTTGCTTCATAGAGTATAATCATAAATTGCATAAATAAAGACAATCATAAATTCTTTCACTCGAGCCTTTTTCTTTGTAGAATAGAGCAGCCGTATATTTTTCTTAGTAGGATTAGACGTCAACACGATTTGGTTCTCTATCATGAGAGCTACCTAAATGCTTAATTAGACTGCCTAAAGTGGAAGCATTCAGCAGAAAAGTGCAAGATCCCACTAAAAAAAGATTTGTTTGGTTGCTTTTGTGGCGTGTAAATTGGATGGATAAGCCTAACCAGGAAGGCATATATACATCTTCCCAACGACAGGACCTCTTGGTTCAAAAAAAAAAAAAAAACGACAGGACCTCCAAAATCTATTGCAGGATTGTCCCCTTTGTTTTTTGTTTTTTTGTAAAATAAAGTTTGGGGGATTGCTCCCATTGGGGGATACAGTTTATGATGTGGCACAAATTGATTATGATTGGATGGCAACACCAGAAACACATGTATACATAATAATATAATCAGATCAGGAATTGTTGCGGCCGTTGTTTTGTTTGTATGGCCCGTAGATTATATGCAATTTGAGAAATCAAGAGTTTTTTTTATGGAAAAATTAGTTTTTTAAAGTTGTAAAATAATAGATATCTACACGTCTACCTAGCCTGTCCTAAAATTTTCAGGTAATGTTGAATATCAGGTAACAAATAGATATATTTTATAATAAAATATTTACCATATTCGGATTTTGCATTTTACATATACTACCCATGTAGAACACTGCTGATATATATAGTTGACAATATCGATAGAGCGTAAGTTAATACAAAAATAACGAGTGATATCATTAATTATTGCAGCCTAGATGTAGGTATTTTACTTGTGTAATTCTATTCCCTAAACGACACGCAATATTGCCGCGTATGCTAAAATTATTTTGCATTCATTTTGGTGTTACGAGAGGGAAATCGAAAGAGACTTTCAAATTGCAACTTAAAAACATTACAATTGGGGACCATAATATGGTAAAGAATAGAATGAGGCAAGTTGCGTTATGTGGAAAATGTTGTACTTTTGACTAATCTTTCTTTGTTTTTTTATGGAGATGGTATCTATTTATCCTTTTTTTTCAATCCTTGATGTCATAAGAAGCTCGCCTAATATCATCATATCAATTTTCATCATCGTTGACATTTCAAGTTATTAGAATCAAGGGTTTAGACACACAAAAAGAGGAAAAAATTAATATCCAGAGCCAAAAAGATTCTTTCCAGGCAAATTATCTAATTTTTTTTGGTATCAACAAATTATCTAATTAAGACTGAACAAACTATAGTTTGACTCCGACCCCAAAAAAACACTATGGTTTGATTGTTCTTGGGCCTTACGTAAATGAATGAGGCTCGCTTTGATATATTTTTTTTTTGTCGAAACTCGTTTTGATATATCATGATTCCTTCTCGAAGGGATGGTATGTTTAGATGCACAATATACAAAGACCAAGACTTGAAAGAAGCACTATTCCCCCTATTCTTATCCTCACAAAACATATTATACGCGTAATAAGATTAACTAGGCTCTCTCTCCCTCACTAAGAAAAAATTAACTAGGGTGGAATGCTTAACCAATGATTAACTGCGCGACCTTTGTGGAATCCGAATTAGTGATGACAAAGCTCTGGATATTAGATGAAAAAAAATATATATTTTTTTTTGTCAATCAGTATTTTTTTTTTCCGCAGCTTTGCTCCCGACTAATCCGGGCCCTGTCTCACACCTAATTATAATAGGGTGAATCAACTAATGAAGATGCTTTTCATTCCCGAATACTTGAACTCTTTGCACAAACAAAGCTATTACTTGGCTTAAGCACGTGGACCAATCCCCACATTGTTCTATATATATATGGCACAACCTACTTATTTTCTCCTACATCCCCCCCTCTCATATACCGCACCCTGAAGTTCCCCTCCTTGGGGGTCTTCTGCTCCCCATTGTTGCTCTCAAAACTCTGCAAAATTTTCGTTCAAAATCACCATCCCTGAAATTTTCCTCCAGTAGAAAAAAAAAACACCTTCAAACCCTCAGTTTCCTTTTTGTTTCCTAAACTCGACTTCTTGCTTAGTTTCTGCTTCCTTCCTTCTCTAATCTTTAAAACAGAGTACCCAATTCGAAATCTTGGCTCAGTTCTATGTTTTTCTTCATTTACGTTGCTTTCTCATATATTTGTGTATCTATATATGTATAATTTTTACTTGCTTCCCATAACGATTTAGTGTTAATTTGCATGCTTGTATCTTATAGCAACTTTTTCTCATCATGTTACAGATTCTTGAGTACGGATCATTAGCCATGGCAGCTCATCTTGCTTCTGCTTCGCAGAATGGGAAGAAGCCGAAGAACATCACTCTTCCTCCAAAGAGAGGCCAGGTCAAAGCTCAGATTTTTGAGAGCTTAGGCAAGACTGTTGTCTCTGTGGTCTCCAAGGCGGCAAAAGTCATGGAAATCGGTAACAGAGGAAAAGATGGATATAATTCCACCACCACAAACTCTGCCTCTGCAACCCCACCACCAAGCGCCTATAACTCCGACGCCAACTGATCATCTCCATGTCTATTATCAATCCCACTTGAAATCAGATCACGGGTTCTATTCGGCTTTCATCGATTTGATGATGAACACCGCACCAAAATCTCTCTCAGTTCTCTATGAACTGAGCTGGTTGTGAATTTGCTTTGTCATCTTTCCTTTTGGCCTTTTCTCCCCTGGTGTTTAGTTTATGTTGGAGAAAGGCGGTGTGATTGCTGTGGAATATGTTGTTTTTATGTTCATTTCCACAGCTTGTTCTAGTTTCTTCTTCTTTTGCTTTAAAATGAAGAGTTTGTTCCTGCAGAACTCATATTACAGTCAGTTTTAGCAGGACAATAGTACTTCATCGTCTCTAAGCAAGTCAGTGTCTAGCTAGAGTCATGTGTAGTTTCATTAGGTTGTAAGTTGGTTAATTACTTGCCATGTAAGTTTTGTTTGGTAAGCAAAAGTCTCTCTTCTGTCAATTTGTCATCTCTGAATGTTTTAGAGAGGGAGATGGCTATAATTGTGGGAGAGATTTGTTGTATTTCTGTTGCTTTTGGGTTGTATTCTGATCAGTTGTGTGCGAGTCTAGTAGTGTCATGGTTTGTTTGTATTGTGTAAAATTTGTAATCTAGTGGCAATCAATTTTTACATTTGCCTCCGGTGATGTTGCTTTCCTTCAACTTTTCAAGTTTCTTGGTATAATTTTGTGAATTTAGATCGACATTGCAGCTATAAAACGTTGAATTATTCCTATTTCATGAAGTTTTCACCAGAGCACAATACATATTAAGCTCTATATTTTGGTTAGTTTATGTAGAATCTGCTTAATTCGTGAAGAAATGTCCACCTTGCTTCTGCTTGTTACTGTGCTCAGTTATACAATCAAGCTTGACAAGGAAAATTAGGTGAAGAAACAAGAGATTGTTCATGCAGCTAAGAGCTAAAGCGCTGACATGGTATCTAGGACCCCACGCGTCTAGCAGGCCTAACAAAGTGACATAAATTATACCATTTCGTTGAGGTGTAACCTTAAATGGTAGCACAAGGATATTGATTATTGATTCTCTAGTTAAAAACAGGGAGTTTCTTCCCTTTTTCTCTTTCGATAGTGGACAAGATGGAGATCTCTTTCTCGATCATGAAAAAGGGGAGTTCTTTAAGCACGAATGGATGCATTAATCCTCATGGGAGGTAATAAATGTACCACAAATTCTATGGTATGCTCTGACTTTTATCAAGTAACATGCTCCCTATTACACCAATAGTCTACCATTACTAAAATCTTAAGCTGAGAACTGATTTTGGTCTTTATTATAGTCTAACATGTTCTGAAGCAATCAGCAAAGTCTGTAAGAAAAGTGTTTTCCCTTTGCAAGAGATAAGAATAGAAGTAGTGCTAAGTAGTATTATTATTTTCCTCATCTAAACTAAAGCCGAAAGTTTTACATTTTGGGGGATGTTGTGAGGTCATTCTCAAAAGTGTTTCCTAGGCAAGTGCTATGTGGTTTCGATGCAAGTAAGAAACAAGAAGACCCCACTAATGCTCTTTTTGTGTGTTTTTTCTCCTTTTTGACTTAATAGATCCCTTTTTACGTAGGGGAACTTTTCAACCATTCTCTGCCCCCTGGCGGCTTTGATCCTGGGCCATCATTTCTGGCTAATGATTCCAAAATTTACTCAAATTTGAAGGAGTATATAATTGCCTGGGGACCACAGGTGGGTAGAGGTCTATGGTCGGTTCTGGGATTTAATGCTGCTAGCTAGTGGCCTATGCAATGTCTTTTTCTTGTACTATAATAGAAAATTAATGTTAGGCCAAACTAATCAAAATGTCACACTGATTCTTCCCAATCTTCGAACCAAGAAAAAAAATGGTTCGAGTACACCAATTCTGTTTGATGGATGGAGGGGTTAACGTGTATAGATGATAGATAATTGAGCCATGTTATACGAATTGTATAGAAATTGAACAAGGACTACAATACAAGCAAAGTTATTTCTTGTTAATTGTTAGACCCAAAATCTAGAATCTGGCTGTTTCTTGTTCTTGGCAAGCAACTAAACATGTTTCATGTTATTCCCTTTTTTAATCTTCTTTTTTTCCCTATTGATTCTATCAGAGATATATAAAAAATGTAATCATCTTTCCGACCATGAAGTCCAGGACGGCTTGACCCGACCTGACATTGTTGCAGAGTAGGCCAACAGAAGCAACAGCAGAGTAATTGTACTTGTTTAGTTTGTTTTTGAGAGATTTCTTTCACTAGTGTGAAATCATTTTAATCCATCTTTTCACACTGCAGTTTGTACACTTCTGACCTAGTAACAAAATTAAATCGGTTTCACCAAACAAGAAAGAAAAACAACCAGGTTAATTGGGCATGAACAAAACTCACATTAAAATTAATGGCTCATTTTGGATTGTGTTATACAGGGAAAAGGGTAAATATATATATTGGGTTAAAGTGCAAGTGATAGGCTTAAGTTGTGTGGATAAACCGAACGAAATATAGCTTTAAACGGCTAGAAATTATAGTTTAAAGGGTTTTAAGTCACCTGTCACATTCATAGAAGGGCACGAAAGAGAAAGGAAGCAACCATGTTAATACTCAGAATGTAGCACAGAGTCGGTAACTATTATTACAAGTGGATTGTTAATAGTCAGAATGTAGCACAGAGTCAGTAACTACTATTACAAGTGAATCCGGTTTGGGCTAATTGGGTTAATCAGTTTTCAATTAGTCAAAACTTCCACTGCCCATCTCATAGCATTAAGACACATCTTCTTCACCTGCATCAGGTCAATACACATAGCTTTCAACCATTTTCTTAGTAAACTAGGGAGTGGAAAATAAACATAAACAATTGTATTATAGAACTCCAAGTTACAGAAAGTTCTTTTACCTCCAGTTTGTCTTCCTTAGCCCTATGGTTTGGAGGAAGTTGACGGAATTCCTCCGTCAATCGAATGCACTCACCAACATTTTCTGGTGAGACGAAGTCCATAGCTACCTTTATGCAGGACTGTTACATAGTGAAAGGTCAAAGGCGCTTATAAGATCTTGTCATTTACACAGTAAAATAAAATAAACATTTTTGGATGACCCAAGAAACGACAAGCCATCAATACTGTGCATACTTGTTCAGGCAAAATAGGTTGCTGTTTGAGCATTCATGGGATTTTCAGTTATGACCAATAGATGAGGCTAACAAACTTAGGGAATGATCATGATTACCGGCCTATTGAAATCCTATGTCGAGGAAGTGTGACAGAATCTTATATGATGAAAACATCTCTTTTTACCTTCAAGTTTCTCACTTGATGTGGACAACCTGCTGGAATAAAGACAGCATCACCTAGTTTCTGAACAAATGTCCATGGTTCAATTCCTGCAGTGTAATGTAGGAATAAGAGCTAGTCATTAGAAAACCTAGCATTGAAGTAACCAACTCCACAAGACCAAAAATATAACTGAGAAGACTAACCATATTCCTCTTTTAGCTTCTTCAGATGGTCTTGAGTCAAATACATAGTCTGATCATGTATGGGGTGAACAACCTAAACCAAGAAAGACTGCATAAAATTATTCTTCAATGGTAATACAAAGAAAGGATTCCTGGAGAATGTTATCGCCAAATTCATGGATGCTGGCCTACCTTCTGCAATGGATCACAATGAATATGCCTAAACTGTCTGTAGTTTTTATTAAGATATTCCTGCAACTTAGGAACATCTTCTCTGCGAAAAATGTCCCAGACAGCACCTCCCTCAACGGCACATGGTCCCTCTAACTTACTTGAGCTATCTGGAGTTCCATTGCTTTTGGCACCTATTACAGGAACAACTTCCTCATTACTTTTGAGCTCTGATTTTGAAAATTTACACTTTTTAAGCCAGGGATCTTCAACCTGATCATCACTTTTAGCAGCAACTACCTCAACACTTCCATCACTTTTATCCAAAGAAAATTGTCCGTCCTTCGTACTATTCTGCTCTGACTCATTTGAAACAAGAGAACTTTTCACTTGAGGAGCCTCATCGTGGTCTTTAATATCACCAGTAAGTTCATTATCAGGAAAGTTGCTATTCTCAACATCATGCATTCTATTTTCCGTTTTCTCTTCAAGAACCTGACTGTTTTCAAAAAGTTCTTTTGCATCTTGCTCGTCATCCTTGAATTTCAACTGTTCAATTTTAGCAGTAATTCCAGGTTCAATAGCCACTTCAGTTTCCAGAACTTCCTTCTCACTACTTTTCAGCTCTGGTTTTGAAAAATTAAACTTTTTAATTGACAGATCTTCAGCCTGATCATCATTTTTACCAGCAATTTCCTCAACACTTCCACCACTTCTATCCAGAGAAAATTGTCCGTCCTTGGTACTGTTCTTCTCTGACTCGTTTGAAACAAGAGAACTTGTCACTTGAGGAGCATCATTGTGGTCTTTAATCTCACCAGCAAGTTCTTTATCAGGAAAGTTGCTATCCGCACCATTATGCATTCTATTTTCAGTGTTCTCTTCAAGAATCTGACTGTTTTCAAAATTTGCTTTTGCATCTTGCTCGTCATCCTTGCATTTCAAATGTTCAATTTTAGCAGTAAATCCATGTTCAGCGGCCATTTCAGTAGTGTGTGCCAAAACTTTATTCTCACTACTTTTCAGCTCTGGTTTAGACAAATTAGACTTTTTAATTGACAGATCTTCAACCTGATCATCACTTTTACCAGCAATTTCTTCAACACTTCCATCACTTCTATCTAGAGAAAATTGCTTGTCCTTGGTATTATTCTGCTCCGACTCATTTGAAACAACAGAACTTTTCACTTGAGGAGCCTCATTGTGGTCTTTGATGTCACCAGTAAGCTCATTATCACGTATAGGCAAGCTGCTACTCGCGCCATCATGCATTCTATTCTCGATGTTCACTTCAAGAACCTGATGGTTTTCAGAAGGCGCTTTTGAATCTTGCTCAGCATGCTTGCATTTCACCTGTTCAATATTAGCAGTAATTCCAGGTTCAATGGCCACTTCAGCAGCATGCGTCAAAACTACCTCCTCACTATTTTTCAGCTCTGAATTTGAAGAATTACACTTTTTGAGCCAAGAATCTTGAACCTGATCACCAGTTTTAGTAGTAAAATCCTCAATGTTTCCATCACTTCTATCCAGAGCAAATTGTACGTCCATGGTACTAGTCCGCTCTGACTCATCTGAAAGAAGAGAATTTTTCAATTGAGGAATCTCATTGTGGTCTTTGATGTCACCAGCAAGTTCTTTATCATGTATAGGCAAGCTGCTACTCGCACCATCATGCATTCTATTGTCAATGTCCCCTTCAAGAACCTGACAGCTTTTAAAAAGTTCTTTTGCATCTTGATCAGCATGCTTGGATTTCAAATTTTCAATATTAGCAATAATTCGAGGTTCAATGGCCACTTCAGCAGTATGTGTCAGAACATTTACCTGAAGCAATCAAGTTTAAGAAACATGAAGAGATAAATGAAAAGCTAAAGATGAGCTAAATATATAGACAATTATAATGCTAACCAATTTTGCAGAATTGATATTGAGAAACATTAGGGATGCAAGCTCAATTGACAATGACATTTGACATGCAAGCTCAATGTTTTCCAATTTCAGTAGGTCAATGAAGAGGGCTCTGTCCTGTTATGAACTCATCTGAGTGTAAAAGAAAATTCTTAATGCAATACTAATCTCCATTATGAAATGCTCTCGAGATTGAGTAAGAAAGTTCATTTGACACCATACACAGTGACATTTACAGGACAGAACAATGCATATCCCTACAGCAAGGCATGATAACATGCTTGACCATTGGAAGTGGTAGCCCATCCAAGAAAAGTTGTTGGTTTACAAAGAGCAAGAGGTCGACCAGCTCAAGCTCAGTTTCAATTAGAATCAAGAAACCTACCGCATCAGACATATCACAGTGAAGCTTTGTTACAGAATCTCCACGACCAAGTTCTTCAGCAAATCCATAAGCAATATATGTCTTTGGCCCCATGTCTGGCTTCACAGACTTATCAGGTAATCTGACAGCAAGGTTCAAAGGCCCTTCACTGGGATGCGTATACTCTTTAAAGGGCAAGCAACGCATAAATTCGGCATCATGCCGGGGCAAAACTTCACCAAATTTCTTGGAGGGAGGCCAATCTTTTAATTTCAATATCAGAGGCCAATTCTCATGGTCATAACGCCCATCTGAATATCCACTGAAGAACCAATGGACATTAATATCTACCTGCATATCATCAAGATTTCAGCTTTGCTTCCTTGTGTCATAAGTGTCAGTAACCATTTATAGTGCTACTAAACTAAAAGAACAAACTGAAAACAAAAACAACATTTGCGGAAAAAATTTGCATAGTCTAAACATCAAAATTGTGAAGCAAAGGTACACCAGAATGAGTTGCCAAACCTTCGCTTCACAATCTTCCTTTTGCCAAGTTATCATAGAACATAAAAAGGAGTTGTGAACATTATCCTGGTGAAAAGGTAACCGGTGAAATTACTGACCTCACAAAAACTTAAACAGTCAATTGCTGTAACATCCAAAAGACTGTCACGTTGCCCATCCTTCACCTGACGGAAAGCACGCCACATGACCATTGGCTCCCAACTTAACCCAGTAGCGGTTTCAAGCACATTCCTCACCACCACAGGCTCACCTCTCAACCAATGGGACTGAAAATGCTTCAAATCCTCCTCTTTGATATCTTTTGCTCTTGGATAGTATAAATAACTATCATTAGAATTAACACGAGATGCTGCTTTTAATAAATTTCCATTGCCACTGTTGAAATCACCATTGGAACTAAAGCATGCACATCGATCAACACAACCTTTACCCATATCCAGTTCATTTCTTTTTGCAATATCACGTGCTTTCTCCATCAACTCTGAAACCCCATTCTTTCCACAAAACAAGTATTTCAGCTCCAGATTGCCAGCACCACAACGGCAAAGAATGCTTCCATCATTGTTTGCTTTCCATTCGGCTAACTTTGACTCCGACAGATCATTCATCTCAACATCTGCCTCAGCCGGCAAGTTCTCTATAGCCTCTCCACCATGCAAATAACTTAAACCTCTATCAAGATACTTCATGACCACCTCAGGCCCGCCACCCAGTAGGCGTCCCTCACGAATCTCCCGGCAACAGACGAGGCATATGTCAGAACAGCAACTTGAACAACTTCTGTGATAATCAAATATGGAAGTATTGCAGTTGTCACTGGAAAAAAAAGGCATAGCCGTCAACACTTGCCACAATAATGGAAACCAAGAAAAAAAACTGATAAAGTTCCAACGCCTTTACAGCAGCCTACCAAAATATGCGCTCATCTTCTGAACAGCTGGAATTCGGTATCTCTATCTCTGTAATCGCAACCCCTGCAGGAATAGCAACCCATAACACTGAATTTATGAGATTCTACATTTCACATACATGAATTTAATGACTAAAAATACCGTCTTCAAAGGACATATATTACCTTTAATCCGAGCTTCAAGGATTTTTTCCTCTTTCTGTTCTTCATCCAGCTGCTTCAAATATAGAAGAAGCGATTGAAGTAAATACTTAGCATGCTGTTCTTCTTCATCTTTGCTTATTTCCAGTCCTTTATCTTTCATTTTCTGCAGCAAATCGGAGAAACAACTACATTTTAACTATACAATTGCATGCATAGTTTCTAATTCGCTGATGATAGATTAAAACGTTGGGGAAACCTACTTTCATCACTGACTCTAAACGCAAACAAGCTTTACAATTGCAGTTTTCACGACAAACAGGACAAGCTTCGACGACTTCTTCCTCTGTCATGTTAGGATACCTACAATAATGTAGTAGCAGGAAAAGAAAGATTTTATTCCAAAAAGACAGACAAACAAGAAAAGGTAAAATAATTCACTGACCACCAGACTACAAATACAAACAATACCATCTCTCTAAGCAGAAAAGACAGTAGCGCTTCTTTTCACATTTGCCGCACTTGACAACTCGGCCTTTGTCGTTCCTCTTGCACTGGTGGCAATTTGTAATCCCCCGCTCAGTACTCTGCACCACACAAAGCCAAAACCCTAACTTAAAACCCAGTAAAAAAACAAAGAAACAGAGATTAACCCATCAATTAATCATCGAAAAAACACTCACCTGCTCATGATTCTTGACTGGAACGGGTTCTTTTTGGTCACTACTCCTAAGGAGACGACCCTTACTCTTACTCTCTGCTTCTATTACAACCTTCTTCTTTCTTCCACGCTTCTTCCTCACATTACCCACTTCACCGTTCCCGCTCTCGATCTCTATAACAACCGACTTCTTTCTTCCACGCTTCTTCCTCACAATACCCACTTCACCATTCCCGCTCTCGATCTCTTTAACAGCCGACTTCTTTCTTCCACGCTTCTTCCTCACAATACCCACTTCACCATTCCCGCTCTCGATCTCGATCTCTATTTGACTGCCACGTTTTCTACAAGAACGCCGGGGCTTCTTCGACGCAATGTCGTCGACGTCTTGCTTCTCCGGCGGTGCATTCACGTTCCGACGGCGTTGCTTCCTGGGAGCAATGCCGCCGGCATCTTCCTTCTCCGGCGGGCGGCGTTTCCGGCCACGCCCCATGGCAAGCAAACTTTTCTACTGTTTCTCTTTTTTTAAAAAAAAAAAGAAAGAGGTATTGTTCCTTTGGTAGGGTAAAAGAGAGAGAAGAGTAGAGTAGATTTTTAGTAGTTCTCTGTAAGAATTGTAAACAGTTTAAAAGTCTATGGAGTCTGCCTTTAGCTAAGTTGGGGACCTCTCCTCTTTAATTCTTCTCGTTGTTTTTCCTTTTTCTCTGCAAGGGAAGTTTGTGTAGCTTAAAAATTCTATTCACACACCATAATTAGTGAAGAAATAAAGATTTCCCTTAAAAAAAAGAAACAAGAAGAAATGAAGATGGAAACCTTTCTTCTACACTTTTTATTCTTTCGATGATGAAAGAAAAACAAACTTAACTGTAATGTAACGGTATATATGGAGCACGGCACGTAAAAGTTTAAAGGCACCCATTAGAGTGAGGGTTCGAATCTAGTGAGTATTATGTAAATATTATTATAAGGATTTGCTTGGCTGAGTATTTGGATTCGGGAATCTCCCCTCAACTTAAATTATTTATTAATAAATAAAAAAATATCCTAACTATTATTTAAAAAATAATAATCTAGCATAAAAACAACCCATATTGAAGCGTCCCGACCCGTATTTACTGTAACACAGTAAACACGTGCCGAAACTATTCATAATGATAGAACAGACAGTACTATGTGCAAATATTATACAATAGCAACTATCAATACAACTATCACCCACACTCGGGGACCATTATTCAATCCAAACACAGTGCTCTCAGCAGCAGCAGATAGTATCAGTAATATACATATCACAGGAAATCAGCAGTACAGCAATATATATCACACAACAGCGGAGATGTAGTACAGCATCATAAGCAATAGAATAGCAGCGGAAGACTTATGCACATGCAACGGTGGTATGGATCTGGAGTCAGGTGGAGAAGAAAGCAGCAGCCATCGAATGACGTACCTGAACTACGGAAACAACTTAACCTACGGGATGAAACCCTGCAGGCGAGGGGTGAGTCCGAAGTGCTCACCGACGAAGGATAAACAGTGATATGCAAGCAACCGTAATACTTAAAGGCAATCACAGACAAGTAACAACATATCTCAACAACTGAGTCAAGGCCAAAAGAATGCTTAATTATTATTACCAGTTTTATCTTCCGGGCCCCCGTCACTGGACAAGCTAGGGTCGTACCTGGTTATTAATTAATTCCGGATGCTAGGTCAAGAACCAATCCACATATCAGAACAACCGGATATTCGGCATATCCAAGCCACCGCGGATATTCGGCATATCCGAGCCACTGCGGATATTCGGCATATCCGAGCCACTGGGTATTCGGTATACCCCAACCTCAGGCGATGTCATGCCAACCAGATATTCGGCATATCTGAGCCACTGCGGATATTCGGCATATCCGAGCCACTGGGTATTTGGTATACCCTAACCACAGGCATGACGGGCCAACCAAACCAAAAACCGGCCATAGCATCCCAAAATTAATTTTCAAACCATCGGGTCGTACCACTACCTCCACATGACAATTATATCAACATCTCAAATCAATTCCAATCCAATTCCATATTCCAAATTCTTTATCTCAATTTCCACAGTAAATAGTTCAACATCAATCTCAACATATCATCCATAAAATCAACATCACAGTCCAAAAGCAACAATAATATCCACAACAGATATTCAACCAACAATCAACAATTCAGCAGTTCAATCGAACAACAAAGCACACAAAGTACTACAGGCAACATAACAAGGGTTATCCATCCTCACCTTAGCCGATATCAACTATGAAATTGTTCAGCAAGTTCCAAGTCCGGTTCCTCAGCAAAT
>JAKUCV010004423.1:0-38890 GCA_028386065.3 Turnera subulata
AAGATCTACAACATTTATGCTGAGCCAAGAAGCTGAATCTGCCGTTTTCCTTTATTAAAATGAGCTTGAAATCGACGAACAGATTCTGTACGAAAATTCGGTTTAGTTTTTATTATTTGGGCTAAAGTGTTTTCAGTTGGGTTTTATTATTTGCTGGGTTTGTAATTTCGTCTTGGACTATTGGTGGGCTTTAGTTCAGTTATTTGGTTTTTAATTGTAAGGTTTTAATTAGTGTCCAAATTATGTGGGCTCAATTAAAAACCTAGTCCAATTAGGGTTAGGGTTTCAGTCACTTTAGGGTTAGGAATAGGGTTTGGCTGACTTGGCCCTATTAGGTGACGACTTAGGTGAGTATCATGATCATGCTACATTAAAGATTACTGAATTTCCTCCTATTGATTTTGTAGGTATCGATTCGAGGACGAATCTTTTTGAGGAGGGAGGGAATGATGCAAATCACCTAGGCAAGCTTGGAGACCTAGAGAATGGTGCATGCAAAGGCTTCTTTGGAGGCATCAAAGAGGAGTATGGTGACAAAGACAAGCTTGGACATGGCAAGCTTACTTTCAGAATCAAGTCCAGGATTTGATCTCACAAGAAGTTCAAGAACAGATGGAGATTAAAGCCAAGGATGCGAAAAAAACTTGCAGAAATTCCAGGAGCATATAGTCTTGGGAAGAAATTCATATCTCGAGCTCTACAATTCGGATTGTTTCGATTTTGGACTCTATGGAAAGATAAGACAAAATCTATAACTTTGATGTTGAGTCCAGAAGCTGAATCTGCCGTCTTCATTATTTAAATGGCACTTGAATTTGACGGACAGATTCTGTCCAAAAATTTGGTTTAGTTTTTATTATTTGGGTTAAAGTGTTTTTTAGTTGGGTTTTATTATTTGCTGGGTTTGTAATTTCGTCTTGGGCTATATTTGGGTTATTATTTGTGGGCTTTAATTCAGTTATTTGGTTTTAATTAGTGTCCAAATTATGTGGGCTCAATTAAAAACCTAGTCCAATTAGGGTTAGCGTTTCAGTCATATCAGGGTTAGATTAGGGTTTGGCCGACTTGGCCTTGTTAGATGTCGTCCTAGTCTATTAGTTTAAGTATAAATAGGGTTTTACCATGTTATTTGGAAGGTTAGACGATTTTGATAAAAAAATACACGGTTACTCTTTGTGAGTTTCTTTACTGTTTGAGTGATTCAAACAAATCCTTGAGTGTTGATGCTCTTGGAAACCTTGAGTGCTGATTCTCTTGGTTTATTTTAGGGATTAGATTTACTTATCAGATTTTCTTAATCTGTGGCGTGTTCTAATTCCTTAGTGTTGTTTTCTATTCTCTTGCTGATTAGGTTCAGAATTCGTCACCATCCTTGTGTGTTTCGAAATTGCTTGTTTCTTTCATGCCGATTTGGGAGGAATAAGGGGTGGAGATTTGCACCAGTTTGATTGAGATTGAAGGTCGGGACCACAATCTGATTCGTGAGAATTCTAGTACTGATTCTAGGGTTCTGCTGTAGCTCTTGTAGATTTAGATCAAACACTGGAGGAAATTGGGCACTGATAGTTTAGATAACATGAGTGCACATCAAAAAGATAAAATATCAAGGGCCAAATTGTTTTTTATAGGGAAAGGAATGCATATTTCCATCCCGTTCTCAAATTCCCCATGGGGACAAAATGGCCCCACCCCTGCACCTATAGGGGAAATTTGTCCCCTATCCCCACCCCTGTTCAGGGAATCCCAACAGATTCCATATTAATGTGGGGCCCATCGTAATCTCTATATGGAGCAGTACCACCAATCTACATAAAGAAAGTACTGCGGCTACACATTACACTAATCTACACAACGCATAACATAGGAATCGGGCCATCAGTGCATGGCTAAGTTTTGCGTGTTTGTCCTACTGTGATACATCTAAACAAGTTAGGGGAAGGGAACTAGGGGATCCAGACAAGCTGCTCTCAAAAATGAATCAAGCTTCTAAAAAACAATTTCCATCTAAATGCCCCTGCTCAAAGAAGATGTCACCCTCCTCGAAGACGAAAGAAAGAAAAGAAGAAAGGAAAGAAAAGAGGGGGTACCTATCAAACCACAATCCACAAAAATGAACTAAATGATAACAAATGTGTCCCCTCCCAAAAACAGAACGAAAAGGAGAAAAACAAAGAAATAGAAGTGACCCTCAGTGTTTGAATATTAAAACGAAGATGGAAGGAAGAAATCTTGATAAAAGGACAAGTGTTCCCCTCACAGACCTATGGCATCAAATTCAAATAACAACCCTGATAAATACCTCAGACCAAACACCAACCCTGGCGAATACCTAAGACCAAACACCGACCCTGATGAATACCTCAGACCAAACACCACATCTTCAGATATGTAGGCAATCCAACAACGGGCCCGGTCTATAAATTGTGGTTCCCAGATTGATTCAATGGAAAGATTGGAGTCGTTATCGGATAGACATGCCATACTGTTGATTGTATCCTTGGTGCCCAAGCCTCTTTTGTAGTCATGTAACCCCTTCTTTCGGACATGTATTTTGGTCCTCATAAAAGTTGTAGATGTCAGTCAAGTCCGTCTCTCTCTAGAAACTCATTTTGAATCCGGTCATCATGAAGCACATCTCTTCGATGGTCTCTTAGACACGGCTTAGCTAGATGATTCTCGATTAAAGTTGAGAGTCTACCTCCCTAATGACTATTCGAGTATGCCTAACCTGAGTGGTCTCTACCGTGCCCAAGCTTAATGGTCGCTATCCCCAAAAACAAAAAGCAAAAAAAAAAAGAGAAAAAAAGGGAAAAAGAGGAGAGTCCGCTAGGTTGAAAACTTGAAAGGGCGGCCTACGCAAAAGTTAGGACATGCCTGCTAGGCTGAAAACCTGAAAGGGCGGCCTAGGAAAAATTTAAGGCAAAAAAATGAAAATGGAGATAGTAGGCAACAATGACAATTCTATACACCATACTACATCCTTCTATATTGTTAAGACTACTCATTGAAGATAGACACTAAGCTGATCATGCACAGTCATCCGGACACGCCGCCTCCATCCATTCTTTTCAAAGAAATGTCTACTTATCCATTCATGTTGCCTTGCAAGAAAATCCTTCATCAGAACCTTTCAACAAGGAATGTCCACCCTTAGGGTCCTAGTTAAAGTTTGAAATGATTGAGTTCATAGTCGTTGGGAACCCTTCTCTTTGAAGCTTTTGTGATTTTGATGGGATAACTCGCTTTTCCTCAAATTACTCAACTTCTACGTTAGCTCGAATGATTTTTAATGCTCATGCATCATACTAGGGGCACTTGCATCCAAACGCACCATGGGGGAATAATATAGTACTTGCATCCATACGTGTAGAAGTAGATGGCACTTGCATTTCAAAAAGGAAAAAAGCACAAACACATCATGTAGGGGTAGGGAGCACGTGCATTTGAGGAGAAAGAAGAAAGAAGAAGACGAAAAGAAAAAAAGAGAGAGACAGAAAAATCGAGAGGGAGAAAAGAGGAGAGGAAGAGGAGAACGTAGAGAAAGAAGAAGAGAGGGGAAAAGGAAAAGAAGAGGAGTGAGGCAAAGAGAGGAAAAAGGGAAAACATGTCATAAGCACTTGCATCCAAAAATAAACACGTAAAAGCTAAGGGCACCTTCATGCATTCAGAAGATAAATACATTGTAGACATGCTCATGCATCACTTACATAGATTTCTTGATAAGGTAGATTTGGTTGGGGACAAATGAATGATGAAAGTGATAACATCATAAATTCATCACTTGATGTAGGCTTACATTTCCTAGGGTTGATGGATGGAGGGGCAAGGCATGCCTGAATCTTTAGACGACTTTGTCTGTAGAATAACGGCATGCCATGTCCGCACCTGAGGTGTAGACATTATGATCACCTGTAGACTCTAGGGGCACGGCGACCCCTAGCTTTTGATAACGTTTGATGTTGGGCATTCTCAATGAGTTATAAGCCCCAGTTTTTTGTGAAATAATATAAGATGCATGCTACCCCGCTCTGATTGATTGATTTCCAGGGGCATGACAAGCCCGTTTATCTGACTTTGGTTTGACTGTGGGCTGGGACGCCGGGGGCGATTCTAAACCAGGGGCATGCTAGACCCCACCTGTTTAAACCGCGGTTAGATGATGCTAGGGGCATCGTGCTCCACCTTGAGAAAATCAAACCAGGGGCATGATGTGCCTGCTAGGGAACCCGGAAGCACGAGATACAGGAGATATAGACAACCCAGGCCACAAAACGACATCCATGACCTTCTTTGATAGATGTTAAGAGTGAAAAGTCGAGGACCCAGTCCTCGCAATCCCGAGTTGAGATAAACCCATAAGCCGAGGACCTAGTCTTCGCAAAACCCAAAGCCCGCTCTAGCTAAACCCAAAGCCTAGGACCTAATTCTCGCAAAACCCTAACCTGAGGACCTAGTTCTCGCAAACCTTGAGGTATACAAACCTTAAGCCAAGGACTCAACTTTTGCAAACCCAAAGTCAAGGACCTAGTCCTCGCAAAACCTAAAGCCGGGACCTTGTTCTCGCAAACCTTGAGAAGAGCAAACCTAGATATGAGTAAACCCAGAGAGGAGCGAACCCAAAGTCGAGGGCCTAGTCTTCACAAGCCTGAAGCTGAGGATACAGTCCCTGCAAACACAAGCCAAGGACCTAGTTCTCGTAGACCCAAAGCCGAGGACCTAGTCCTTCGCAAATCCAAAGTCGAAGACCTGGTCTACACAAACCTGAAGCCGAGGACCCAGTTCTCGCAGACCCAAAGCCGAGGACCCAGTTCTCGCAAACCTTGAGAAAATAAAAAACCTAGGATGAGATGATTCCCACAAGCCGAAGACTTGGTCATCACAAATCACAAGCTGAGGACCCGGTTCTCGCAAACCTTGGGATGAGATGATTCCTGAAAAACACAACCTGGGATGAGATGAATCCCACAAGCTGAAGACCTGGTCTTCGCAAACCACAAGCCGAGGATGCAATCCTCACATTCTAAAAACCGAGGGCTAGTCCCTCATAAACCTTCGGGATGAGATGATTCCTGAGGTGGAGCGTGGAATGCTAAGAACTTTGACACACACCACTTACATCAATCATTCAAATTTGGTTGTTCCTTTCTTGCTTTGTTTCATCATTCGCTTCTAAGGACTCATCAACGAGGGACATCTATGAACGTCCAAGTTTGACCCACAGATATTCTTCTAAATTAGATTGTAAACATATTTGAACCTTAAGATTGATGAGATGATTTGGTCTTGTGTTAAGGTATGTTTGAAATTTATTTTAGAAGAATTTATATATTTTGGTAATTTGAACCTTTATATGTTTGAATCTTAAGATTAATGAGATGATTTAATCTTAGGGTAAAAATATATATTAAGGTCTAATTTACTAAAATATGTTTTATTCTATTTACTTGGGCTTTCTTGTTTATCTTAATGCAATTATATTGAGATGATTTATTTTTGGGTTAGAAATAAATTTAGAGGCCTAAGTTAATGGAATGTGGATTCTCTAGAGTTAATTGGCCCATAAACACATTAGTTGCAGACTAATCTTGACTCTGATTTTCATGGGAAATCAGAATCAAATCATCCTTAAAAAGGTAAATGTGTTTTTGGTATGATTTTGCACAAAATGGGGGTTTAATGTGTATCAATTAATCATGGAATGTTTAGAGGAGTACTAATCAAGAAAAAAGGATTTTCTGGATTGATTAGGGGTTTAATTATACGGTTTGAGCAAATCAGGGCAAAATTAGGGGGATTGGGGACTAAAAATGAAAAGAACGGGTGAAACCCAAGGGAGCCGGGCGGCCATTTCGGGATGACCACCTGGTCTAGGCGGTCATGCTTGGATGACCGCCAGGCTTGGCTGCCATCCAGTAGATGACCGCCAGGCCTGGCTGCCATCCCGGAGATGACCGCCGGGCATGGCGGTCATCGGCCCCAAAAACCTGATTTTTCTCTAGATTTTTATTTCTAATTTGATTCTACATGGTTTTGGCCCAAATTTCTGGCCATAATCTTGATCATTAAGAGGGGCACAACCCCTTCACTCCCCAGAACTTTATAAATAGGACCTCCAATTCACATCCAACGGGGATACAATCTCTTTTACACATACTCCTTATAGGCTTTAGTACTTGGAGAAACTCTACCTCTCCAAGTCCATAAAAATTTTTAGGCAGACTCTCTAGAGAAATTTCATGGGTGGTATCAACAAAAAGGGCAACAAGGGTAGACCAAAAGGGGATCAAAGACTAAGCTAAGGAGTGGAAAGAAAGTGGGTGAAGAACACAACCCAAATAAAGGAGATAGAGGAGGGCTGCAAGAGGTAATCCTAAATTCCATTTTTGTCTACTGTTTGTTGATGATTTGATGATGCTATTAATGATGTAATTGTTGTTGTGATGCCATATCAAGAACTACGTGGGCTTTGAACCCAGTCGCCGGGGTACGTTGGTGGTTTCTAGTGGTGGAAACTCAAGCCCAATTATTTTTATTTTTCTTTTTGTTTCAATTTAATTTTATTTATTTTATGTGACTTATTTCCACACAACATACACTTTCACAAGGCATACAATTATTCCTCAATTGCACAAAATTTTGCCTCAACATGGATGGGTACCTAACACCTTCCCATCCGTGACGAACACTCGGACCCAGTATCTTTCGTTCGCTAGTCGGTTGCCTTAAACGGAGTCATTGGGGCTTAAGAACGTTTTTTTCCAGAATTTTGTCCTATAATAAAATTCGGGTGAAAGGTATTGGGTGACGGTTAAGAAGGTGTAAAGGAATAGGTGAGGTGGCCCAATTAATCTTGGGTCGGGTACTCACAGACTCGAGTGATATGAAGGGATCTATGTCAGTTTCCTCCTTGGCTGTCTTAAATATGACACATGATTTGTGCCATTCCCAGTTCCCATCTGCTTGCTTGGTATCCTAGGTGAACATTCTTGCAATTCCTTCTTTTTTTCCTAGGTCAATGCTGAGCATGAAACAATTCTCTTCGTCCATCCATTCCGTAGTATTGATTCTCCTGGTGCCACCTTGATGAGGCAATATGATCTCTTTTCGTTCCACCAGGTCTTGGAACTTGTGGCGGAGTCAGAGACAACTATCAGTGGCGTGCCCAATCATTTGATGCAACTCACAATACTTGCTCAGATCTCCTCTAATGGGCAAATCGGGCTTAGGTTCCAAAGGTTGCAGCAGACTTACTTCCACACATTTTCTGAACATCTCTCCTAAAGACATGGGCAAAGGGATAAACTCCCTTGGTTCTGACCCAGCCTGAAATGGCATTTGAGCAGTCATATGGTTCACCCCAGTCGATTTTGTTCCTTGAGTCACACCAAAATTCCTCCTAGATGCTGAAGCATCCACCGAAACCTTAATTTTCTCCGAGCTGATAGCATCTTCCAATTGTATTCCTGTCCTAATCTGTGCCTTGAAATCGACATAACAATTACCAACCATGCGGTCATAATAAACTGGCTGAAGGTTCTTAATCACCATATGTATTTGATCTTCCTCGGTAGGTCTGTTCACTATCAGGGAGGCCTTGTTGCGTCACCTTGAGATAAAAGCAGAGAAGATTTATTGGGCTTCTTGCTTAGTCATCTCAAGGTCCCTTTTTGTTACATCCACTTTAGTATTGTAGTTGTATTGCTTCAAGAATTCCTTGCAAATGTCTTCCCTCCTGCTCACTTTACCCTCATCCAAGGTCATGAACCATTTCAGGGCCGCTCCTGAGAAAGTCGTTTGAAACAATTGGGCCATTAGCTCCGGCCCTATCCCTATGGACTGCAACATCCTCACATAGATCTTCAAGTGAGTTGTAGGACATCCCATCCCATTAAATTTTTTGATGTCTGGCATCTTGAAATTTTCAGGCAAACGGACTTCGGGAATAAAGATAAATGATCTAGGTTCCAATCGTCCTCTTTTCTCTTCATGATCTTCAATAATTCTTCCACTCTCTTGAGTCTCTCTCCATCTCCTTTGGGCTCTTGCACCACCGTATTATCATCTTGGACTACTACAGCACTATTCCCGGCGCCTTGCTTCAAAACTTGCCCCGCATCACTCCTGGGGGACATAATCTTCCCTTGCTTTAGTACTAACAGTACATCCCTCACATCTGGATCCTTCGACAGGGATTCCAAGTCCTCATTCATCTTGGTAATATTATCCTCACCCATCTTGCCTTAATATTGGGAGGACAAGTGTAAAGGTTTCGGGTACTCAAGAAATCTCTTGACACACATTTTTTTTTGTTTTATTTTTTGTTGGGTATGTAGAAGTGAAAAGGGAACTCTATTTACATTTACTTGAATCCACAACAATAATGCCCCAAATGCACGTACCACTTATTGATTTATCATGCATGAGATGCTCAGGGAATGCAGCTGGTTGGGGGCTAAAAGATTGCCGCTAAGAAATAGTTTGACCAACTCACATGTGATAATGGATATCGCGTGAGGTCCGAGGCCCATTAATCCTTATCGTTGCTAAGTAATGAGAAACGGGTTCACTCAAGCCACTATCACTTAAGGAAAACATTGTAGTGGACTCGGATTCCTTCGCCCTCTTATAGTAGAGGCTTCACATCAATCATCATGAATGCAGGGCACTTATGATGACACATAAAAGGCATACAAAGTTTAACGATTGCACAAGAATTCTTAAACCCTCTACAACGCAGTGGAGTCGCCAATTATGAGGACCCGACCCAAGATTAATCGAGCCTCCTCACCTGTTTTCTTACACCTTCCTCTTAACCGTCATCCAACACCTTTGGAGTCGCCACTTGAATTTTATTATAGGGAAAAATTTAGGAAAAACCATTCTTAAGCAACAATGACTCCATTTAAGGCAACCGGCTAGCGAACCAAAGATGCTGGACCTGGGAGTTCGTCACGGTGGGAAGGTGTTAGGCACCCGCCCGTGTTGGGGCGTAACTTTGTGCAATTGAAAAATGATTCTATGCCTTGTGAAAGTGTGTTGTCTGGAAATAAGTCACATAAAATAAACAAAATTAAACTAAAACAAAAAAAAATAAAAATAATTGGGCCTGAGTTTCCACCACTAGAAACCACCTACGTATCCCGGCAACCGGGTTCAAAGCCCATGTAGTTCTTATTATGGCATCATGACACTTACATCATCAAAAACATCATAGTCATCATCAAATCACCAACAAATAGTAGACAAAAAGAGATCTAAGATTATCTCTTGTAGCCCACCTCTAGCTCCTTGATTTGGGTTGTGTTCTTCACCCACTTTCTTTCCACTCAGCTCAATTTTTGATCTCTTCTTGGACTATCCTTGCTGCCCTCTAGTTGATGCTTCCCACGAAATTTCTCCAGAGTTTCTGCCGATCTAAATATTTCTGGACTTGAAGAGATGAAGTTTCTCCAAGCACGAAAGCTTATGGGGGTATGTGTGAAAGAGATTGTGAGTCCTTTGAATGTGAATGGGAGGTCCTATTTATAGAGTTCTGGGAAGTGCAGGGGTCGTACACCTCTTAATGATCAAGGTTATGGCCAGAAATCTGGGCCAAAACCGTGTAGAATCAAATTAGAAACAAAAATCGGGGAAAATCGCGCTTCTGGGGATGCATGACTGCCATGGCCGGCGGTCATCTCTTGGATGGCAGCTAGGCCTGGCGAACCACCCGAAATGGCCGCCCGGTCTTCCGGGTTTCATGCGTTCTTTCCTTTTTTTTAAAATTCCAATCCTCCTAATTCCGCCCTGACTTGATCTAACCGTGTAATTAACCCCAAATCAACTTAGAATATCCTATTTTCTTAATTATTACTCCTCCTAATCCTTTCATGTCTGATTGATACACATTAAGCTCCTCATTTTGTGCAAAATCATACCAAAAATACATTTACCATCAAAGAATGATTTAACTCTGATTTTCCATTAAGATTAGTCTGCAAGAAATGTGTTCATGGGCCAATCAATCCTGGAGAATCCATATTCCATTCACCTAGGCCTCTAAATTTATTCCTAACCTAAAAATAAATCATCTAAATATAATTGGGTTGAAATAAATAAGAAAGTCCAAATAAATGAAATGAAACATATTTTAATAAATTAGACCTTGGTATATATTTTTATCTTAAGATTAAATCATCTCATTAATCCTAAGGCTCAAACTCATAAAGGTTCAATATTATAAAAATATATAAATTCTACTAAAATAAATTCTAAATATACTTTAGCCAAATACCAAATCATCCCATCGATCTCATGGTTTAAGCATACTTAAAATCTAATTTAGAAGAATATCTGTGGGTCAAATTTTGGGTGTTCACATACCCCTTTATGTGATTTGATTTTCTAAAAAGGGCTCGGCAGGCCCAATCTATGATTTGATTTTTAGGGGCATGCTACCCCTTTTGTGTGATTGGATGACTCGGGGCATGCTACCCCACTGCATGTGACTCGATTTCCCGGGGCCTGATACCCCATGATTTGAGATGATCCTTTCTTTGGGCATGCTACGCCGTGTTTCGATGTTGATGCTTCTTGAGGCATGCTACCCCCATCAACCGATGTTTTTATACCCAGCCGCTGAGTTGATGACTGATGCGAAGACCTGACAAACCTTGGGTTGGAACACCCTATGATTCGTAAAACCCGTTTCCTCCAGTAACGGTGAGATAGACATCCGGGATGAGACTCCGTCACGGTATCCAGTCGAGTTGATAGCCAGTTGATGAATAGGTTAATGGTTAGGGTCTGTACACCCTCTCCTAACACCATGAAGACCGATAATGAGTTGATTCAGGTTACGGGTTAGGGTCTAGAACATCCTTTCCTGCACCGAGATGACGAGATAGGTTACAGGTTAGGGGTTCAAACATCCTTTTCTACACCAAGCTTCCTAGAATAGGTTACGGGTTAGGGTCTAGAGCATCCTTTCCTACACCGAGAAGTTGGGATGAGTTACTAGTTAAGATTCTAAGTATCCTTTCATGTGTCGAGCTCTCCAGAATAGGTTACGGGTTAGGCGCGTCCTTTCATACACCAAGATATCGAGATAGGTTACGGGTGAAGTATGTCCTTTCCTACACCGAGTTGAGTTGTGAAGTAATAGGTTACGGGTTAGGCGTGGCCTTTCCTACACCAAGATGAGATGTGAAAAATAAGTTACGGGTTAGGCGTGTCCTCTCTTACACCGAGTTGAGTTGTGGAGTAATAGGTTACGGGTTAGGCGCGTCCTTTCCTACACCGAGTCAAGTTGTCACACCCCGTCAAAACGTGACTGGCCAGGTGCCGTGTGCATCACTTAGCATGCCACAGGGCACCCAAAGGCCTACATCAAACGATAGGCCGAAGCTTGCTCGACGGGCAGAAACGATCATCGGGCAGCAAACATTAACACAAGCAACCTAAAACAAAATACGAAATTGAACTCACAACAACCAGTTTTATTTATTTTTACATAAGTCGTATACATAAAAAATGGGGCACTATAAGTTTATGCCAATTCTTTTCATGTAGACAAAATCCAAGTAGAACCAGATTTGGCTAAGTACCCATCATCTAACAAAACGTGTCTCTCGGGTCTTCCCTCACCAAACTGATCAACTCCTTGCCCTGAAACAAAAGGGGGGGAGAGGGGGCATGTGGGGGTTGTGAGTCTATTGACTCAATAAGAAGGTGATCAAACAAGCACCAACAATGACACACACAAGTAGCAATAACAACAAACAGCTTCACATCAATGCATCGTGATCAGCCCACGGGTAAGCTATCGTGGAGTTGAACTAAGCCTTCCTGCATGGTCTGGTAGCCCTGCCAACTGTGTTACTTCTTAGCCCTCTGCCCCATGTACGAGCCATAACCGATTGGCTACCAAAACCACAAACGGCGCCAAGCACAACACCACCATCATCTCATCAGATCGAGCAGTCTAGGAGCACTTCAAGGTTCATCATCAATATCATCTTATGCCAATGTCATGATATAAATATAACGCATGAAATGAACAATCCGAATATCGGACTCATCAATAAGCCAAGGCATCATCATCTTATCATCAATATTGTACCATTGGTGCCATCAACAAGCATATTAGGTCATCAACCAACAAGCTAGCACCATCAACTATTACAAGCATGACAACCCTACTTACACAAGATTAAGCCTCACTAGGCCCTTCCCCTTCTTTTGGTGCTCCTAAGGTTCTTGCACCTGCCACACATAAGTAAACATCAATTTATGGCATAGCAACACAAAACATAGAGTAGGAACTCATATAAGTTAGCCTACACACCAACTGGCCAAGTTAGGCCAATCGACTAGCACCAATGCGTGAATTGGCACTCTTGTGTCAAAAACACAAGAGGGGTGAGGTCTCGGGTTCGAGTCTCACTCTCCTCGACTAGTATAAAAAAAAAACTCTAGTCAAATGTCCTATCCAAGTGCGTTAGGACAAGTACTTGGGCACTTGTTAGACCTACAAGCCATCAGGTTGCCCTGTCCAGGTGTATTAGCCACTGAAAGGGCTAATTGGCCACCTGTAGGGGCAAGTGTGCGCACCCAGTGCTCCAATTGGCCTCCTACGAGGCCAATTGTGCATCAGCTCAACCAACCAATGCCCCCACCTGAATTACTGCCTTTCCACAATCCAACAACCAACTCCATAAAAGTCGAATTGGTGTACTGTCCAAGCCAATAACACACTAGGCAAGTCAATTGGCACCAAAATATGCATAAATTCTAATCAAACTCACTTACCCCTTCCTTTGTGTATAAGAGCCTTGGGAAAACTTTGATAATGCTAAGTCTTCTTTCCCTGAGTCTCTCCCACGATTTTGCAACAAATGAGGGGTGAGGTGCTTACTTGGACAGATTAGGCTAAGGCAAGCAGGTGACTAAGCAACCACTTGCTTCCTTTACACCAAAATCTGCCACCTTGCCCAAGTAGCTCTCCACCTCTTGCTTACTTCCCACCTCCTGCTTGTTTTCCAGCCAACACGCCCCATACTTATACCATACCTAATCCTCAATTAGTTTTCCCCAAGCACTTAGCACACACTAATTGGTAATTAAGACTAATCACGCACTAATTAATCCAACTTAGCCGATGGCTAGCTAATTGGAACAAATGGCTAGCCAACTGAGGCTAACTGAAACCAACTGAGACCAACTCTCTTCCCAGCACCATTTCTCATCAGGTAAACACTGTAAGCTTCAAATATACGGGTTATCACATCATCTCCCCCTTATATAAAATTCGTCCTCGCATTTACCTGAGAATAGGTACGAATACTAGTCCAGCATCTCTTTTTCGGACTCCCAAGTAACCTCCTGTCCTGAGGGGTCTTCCTACAAAACCTTCACAGAAGCGACTTCCTTGTTACGGAGTCTGCGCACCAGCCTATCCACTATCATAATTGGCTGAGCTTTATAAGTCAGTTCCTCCCCCAACTGAATCTCTTATGGTGCTAAAACATGCAAGGGATCCGGGAAATATTTCTTTAACATCGACACATGAAACACCGGGTGTATCTGCGAAAAATTCGGTGGCAATGCAAGATGGTATGCTACTGGCCTGATCTTCTCAAGTATCTCAAATGGACCCAGATATCGGGGACTTAATTTGCCCTTTCCTTCTGAACCGTAGTACTTCTTTTGTGGGTGACACTTTAAGAAAAACCATGTCCCCAACTGAAAATTCCAACTCCCGTCTTCTATTGTCTGCATAGGACTTTTGCCTACTCCGGGCAGCAGCTAAATTTTCACGGGCTACTTTCACTTTCTCGGCTTTTAGTTCCACAACTTCAGGCCCTTACAATCTCCTGACCCCGACTTCATCCCAGCAAACCGGTGTCCTACATCTGCGGCCATATAATATCTTATATGGGGCCATACCAATACTAGATTGGTAACTATTGTTGTAGGCAAATTCAACCAAAGACAAGTATTTATTCCAACTATCCCCGTAACTTAGCACGCAAGCTTGCAACATATCTTCCAGAATTCGTATTACCTGTTCACTTTGCCCATCTATTTGCGGGTGGAACGTAGTACTCAAGTCGAGTTGTGTTCCCATAGCATCCTGGAAGCTTTGCCAAAATTTCGATGTGAATTGCGGCCCTCGATCAGATACTATCGAAATAGGCACACCGTGCAGCCTCACAATTTCATCAATATAACCTGTGCTAGTTTGGCAAAATTGTAAGTAGTCTTCACCAGGAGAAAATGAGCAGATTTGGTCAATCTATCAATGATCACCCATATGGATTCGAATCCACCTGTAGTTCGTGGCAACCCGCTAACAAAATCTATGGTCACTCTTTCCCACTTCCATTCCGGGACAGATAAGGGCTGAAGTAACCCTAGTGGTTTTTGGTACTCTCTCTTCACTTGCTGACATATCAAACACTTGGAGACATAATCAACTACATCCTGCTTCATGTTGTTCCACCAATAATGTGTTTTGAGGTCATGATACATCTTGGTGGAACCTGGGTGTAAAGTGTATCGGGTTTGGTGTGCTTCATTAAAAACTTTGTTGCGGAGATCCCGAACATCAGGAACATACATTCTTGTGCCATACCTCAGGATGCCGTCATCAGTCACTACAAATTCAGCTTGTTCCCCTTGGCTCACTTTTTCCTTCCACGACTTAGTTTCAGCATCATCATCCTCCTGAGCCTTTGCAATTTCATCATTTAGAATAGGGCGCACCTGGTAGTGAGCTAACAATGCCCCCAATTCAGCAACTACGCAATGCAATCCTTGATCCAACAATTCATGCCAAGCCCCAACTGCAGGCCTTCTAACCATCCCAAAATGTGCCAAGCTACCAACAAATTTCCGACTAAGAGCATCGGCCACGACATTAGCTTTCCCGGGATGGTACTTGATAATGCAGTCATAATCTTTAAGCAACTCGACCCATCTCTGTTGCCTCAAATTCAGATCCCGCTGCTCCATTATATACTTCAAGCTTTTATGGTCCGTGTAAATTTCATAAGGCTCCCCGTATAAGTAATGCTTCCAAATTTTCAAAGCAAACACTACTACTGCCATCTCTAGGCCATGTTATATCAGCCGAGGGTATTGAAGTAGACCCACAGAAAGTGGAGGCAATCGTTAAGTGGCCAAGACCGACCAATGTGACAGAAGTACAGAGTTTCATTGGGCTAGCAGGATACTATTTGGAGTTTAGGTTACTGTGTAGGGTTTTTGATCATTCTCTCCTACACCGAGTCGACCAATTTAGGTTAAGGGATGAGGTATTGAGCACCTTTTTCTACACCAAAATTAGGTTAAAGGCCAGGGTTTGTACACCCTTTCATAACATCGGGTCCAGTCGTGAGGTGATGACCTCTCCCTAGTGGAGTACAATCCCCAGCAGATACTTAAGGATGAGATGATTCCCTATTCCCCAGTGGAAACTCTCGGAACATGGAATGTTCCAACCTCATGGCACACACGTCGAGCATCAGCATTAGTAGTCGCATGCTCCTTCAAATTTGGTTGTTCTTCTTTTCGTTGGTTCGTCTTCAGTTTTCTGAAGCCTCACCAGGAGAAAATGAATATGTAGGGGCATCTTAGGGGCATCTGTGAACACCAAAATTTGACCCATGATTTATTCTATTATGTTGAATTATGAATATATTTATGTCCTTAATTGATGAGATGTTTTGATTAATGGCATGAATTTCTAGCCTCCACACGCCTCCTTCCATGCCGTCCATGCTGCCCCGACGTCCGTCCTGTGCCACGTCTCACGCGGACGAAGCCGCCAAGGTGAGCAACTGTGCCCAAAGAAGAAGACGACATCATGTTGGGCTGTGGCTGCTGGATCCAAGGCAGCGGGTTGGGTCTTGGGCCTGCTGACTTGGTACAGTGGCCTGGCTCTAGTGGGTTAAGACCATGGCTTGGTCCAATTCTTTTGGCCCAGTTGGTTTTTAATTAAACAAGTATATTTTTTAAAAAAATAATACATACATACATATATAATTATATTTTCTGGAAATATATGTATAAATACGATTATTAATTTTTCTTGGATATAAAACACAGTATATATATTACATAATTATTCTGGACATATATATAAATTGAGGATAATGTAATAAGTTTTAATTATGGTAATTATATTTTGGAAGTATATGGAATATATATATTTCTGGGAGACATAAATGCATAGTAATTTTGTAAAAATAAATAAAGTAATTATTTTGTTATATTAATTACAAAAAACCAAGGTAGTATGATTTATATCTTTTAAGAAATTACTATATAGCAACTACTTTCTAGAAAGGATACATATATTAAGAAAATAATTTGGAAAATAAACATATGATAATCCTGGTATTATTATAATCTAAGAAAAGAATATATGTTGTATAATTATTTTCAAAAGGGTATTATCACAGTATTATTATTGGAATAATAACAGGGTATAATTATGGTATAATATTCACGGCCTATGTTATGTAATTAAATGGTGAATAATGGTGGTAAAGGAATATAACCCGTATGGTTAACCGAGTGAGTTTGATACCTAATTTATGGTACCGCGTGTCTTTTGCATATCAATTGTTGTGCATTTTATGTGAGCATACAATATTTGTGATATAGGAGCTGGCATCGAGCGGTTCTGATACGGCAACAATCCTAGAACTAAGCTAGAATCACCTCCGAATCAATGTTTGTCCCCGACCCCAAATTCAATCAACCGGGATAGAACTCTTCACCCCCAAAACAGCAAGAAATTGGTAACAAAGAGTATAAAAGAATTGAAATAATGCCACAAGTAAAAACTTACTTGATAAGTTGATTCAATCCTTGAAGTAAAAACTAGAAGAACCACTCTCTTCCAAAGATAAGCATTAAGCTTTCTTATAAACACTCAAATCATCATGTATATTCTAATTTAATTCTCGGTACATGGTTGGCTTTTATAGAAGCCAAAAAGTAAAGGATTGAATTTTAAATACAAGCACTAATCATCTTTTGTTTTCTTTAATGCACACCAACCACACTAACACCAACCACACCAACAAACCAAAAGATGAAAGAACACTCAATATAGATAGTGGGTATCTCTAGCTCCTTAGTGAAATTTTCAACCTGAAAATGAACAGTAAACGAAGAAAGTGAACAGTAATTTTCCGGCGTGAACAGTAATTTCCGGGATAAACAGTAACCGAATAGTAAACGGCTACTTTTGACTTGAATCTTCTAGAATGCTCACACACTTAGAGATCTCTTTAGACTCCTCTCCAAACTTGATCTTTGTGTCCTCTTGAAGTTCTTGTGAAATTACTGCTTGTACGAAAACTTGAAGTTGCGCTTTGAACTTGTTTGCGCGTGACCTAGTAATTGGCCCCAATAGCTTGCTCAAGTCATCTCTTGTATTTCCATGTTGAATTGCATCATTCCCTCCATCCTCAAAAGGATTCGTCCTCGAATCATGACCTTTATTATCAAAGGGAGATAAGTCAGAAACATTAAATGTAGCACTAATACCAAACTCACTAGTTGTAGGCATTGTCATTGATGCGTTCTAGCACTTGAAACGGACCATCGCCCCTTGGATCCAATTTTGACTTTCTTTGCTTAGGAAACCTCTCCTTGCAAAAATGCACCCAAACCCAATCTCCAGGCTCAAATCGCATAACTCTGCGTCCTTGATTGGCTCTTTGAGCATACCTTTTGTTCCTTTCTTCAATATGTTTCCTAGCTTTCTCATGTATTATCTTAAACAATTTGGCTCTTTGATGCCCATCTGCATTCATAATCTCATTCAAAGGTAAAGGCAACAAATCCAGTGGGGTTAATGGGTTAAAACCATACACAATTTCAAATGGAGAATAACCTGTAGAAGAATGTATGCTTCTATTGTATGCAAACTCAATTAATGGCAAACAATCTTCCCAAGTTTTTAGATTTTTACCTACAATGGCATGCAATAAAGAACCTAAAGTTCTATTAACCACTTCAGTTTGGCCATCAGTTTGAGGATGACAAGTAGTAGAAAATAACAACTTAGTCCCCAATTTACTCCACAAAACACGCCAAAAGTGACTCAAGAACTAAGAATCTCTGTCTGAAACAATTGTCCTAGGAATGCCATGCAAACGAACTACATCCCTAAAGAACAAATCAGCAACATGTGTAGCATCATCAGTTTTATGACATGCGAGAAAATGAGCCATTTTACTAAATCTGTCTACTACAACAAAGATGCTATCACGTCCTCTCCTAGTCCTAGGTAATCCTATCACAAAATCCATAGAAATGTCAACCCAAGGACTATTAGGAACAGGTAAAGGAATGTACAACCCATGAGGTTGCACCTTGGACTTGTCATGCCGACAAGAAATACAACTAGCACAGATTTTCTCAACATCCTTTTTCATATTTGGCCAATAAAAATGTTCCTACAGAATGTCAAGAGTTTTAGCAATGCCAAAGTGACCCATCAAGCCACCATCGTAAGATTCCCTAACCAGAAGCTCACGCATTGAACAAGCAGGAATACAAAGCTTGCTTTCACGAAATAAATATCCAGAATCCCTATAAAACTTTTGAAATCCAGCTTGTTCACATGCATGGTACACATTAGCAAAATCAGAATCAGATTCATATAACTCTTTAATATACTCAAATCCAATCAACTTAGAACTGAGAGAAGAGATTAGAGCATACATCCGAGATAATGCCTCAGCAATCACAATATCCTTACCTTGCTTATAGCGCACCACATATGGAAATGTCTCAATGAATTCCAGCCACCGAGCATGCCTCTTGTTTAGCTTACCTTGACCCTTTAAATGCTTCAAACTTTCAAGATCTGTGTGGATCACGAATTCTTTTGGCCAAAGATAGTGCTGACACGTTTGCAATGCCCGCACTAACGCATATAGATCTTTGTCATAAGTGGAATAATTGAGTTGGGCACCCTTCAGCTTCTCACTGAAATAAGCAATAGGTCGTTTTTCCTGCAAGAGAACAACACCTATACCTATACCAGAAGCATCACATTCAACCTCAAATGTTACATTAAAATTAGGTAACTTAAGAATAGGAGCCGAACATAGTCTCTCCTTTAAAGTACTAAATGCTACCTCTTGTGCCTCTCCCCACTTAAATCCAACTTCCTTTTTAACAATTTCATTTAAAGGAGCAGCAATAGTACTAAAATCTTTCACAAACCTCCTATAAAAACTAGCAAGTCCATGAAAAGACCTTACCTGTGAGATAGAAGTAGGAGTAGGCCACTCCTGAATTGCCTTCACTTTGTCTTGATCAACTTCTATCCCATTAGCACTTACCACATAACCAAGAAATATAACTCGATCCATGCAAAATGTACACTTCTTAAGCTTAGCATACAATTTTTCTGCCCTAAGTGCATCCAATACTAGCTTAAGGTGTTCGATATGCTCATCAACATTCTTGCTATAGATCAGTATATCATCAAAATACACAACCACAAACTTGCCAATAAACTTTCTCAAGACATGATTCATTAAGCGCATGAATGTACTAGGTGCATTAGTTAATCCAAAAGGCATGACTAACCACTCATACAAACCATATTTTGTCTTGAATGCAGTTTTCCATTCATCTCCTATTTTCATGCGAATTTGATGGTAACCACTCATGAGATCAATCTTGGTAAATATGCATGCACCATGTAACTCATCAAGCATGTCATCTAATCTAGGAATAGGATGGCGATACTTTACCGTAATTTTGTTGACAGCGCGACAGTCAACACACATACGCCAAGTTCCATCCTTTTTGGGCACTAGAATGACAGGAACAGCACATGGGCTAAGGCTTTCTCGAATCAGCCCCTTGGAGAGTAAGTCCTCTACTTGCTTTTGTAATTCTCTGGTTTCCTCCGGATTGGCCCTATAGGCTGGCCGATTAGGAATTTGCGCCCCTGGCATAAAATCAATCTGATGCTCAATGCCCCTTAGCGGTGGTAATTCTTTAGGCAATTCCTCCGGAAATACATCACTATAATCCTGCAAAACAGAAACAACACAACTAGGCAATTCGGAGTTAAGGTCAGCTTCATTAAAATAAGCATCCTTGTACAAGAGTACCAGTATGTCTCTCTTTTCTTCACAAGCTACCCTCACATCTCTTATTTTGGCATAGAAATTCTGTCTCTTTTTGCACTCTCTCTCGTTCGAGCCTTTTACCATAATTTCTTTTGAGGCTTTTTTTCTCTCTTTTCTTCTCTCAATTCCGTTCTCAACACTCTTTTCTTTTAATTTTGGCTCTCCTTTTGTAAGGCTCTCAGCCTTCTTCTCTTTCTCATAATTTTGAGACCTTTCAGCTTTTTTTTGCTGTATTGCCTCCACACTTCTCTTTAGTTGCATTTGGTCTTCATAGACTTCTTTTGGAGACAATGGAGCAAGTATAACTTTCTGACTCCCCATAGAAAATGAGTACCTATTCTTGAATCCATCATGAACCACTTTCCTATCATATTGCCAAGGCCTACCAAGCAATAGATGGCTTGCGTGCATAGGCACAACATCACAAAGTACTTGATCATCATACTTCCCAATGGTAAAAGAAACAAGGACTTGTTTATTTACCTTGATCTCTTTCATGTCATTCAACCATTGTAGCCGATATGGTTTAGGATGATCCAAACATTTCAATCCTAGCTTCTCCACCATCAATGTACTAGCCACGTTGGTACAGCTTCCCCCATTTATGATCAAGCTACAAATCTTCTCATTCACTAGGCATCTTGAATGAAAGAAGTTCTCTCTTTGCTCAACTTTCTCTTTCTTCAATTGAGCACTCAGCACACGCCTTGTGACAAGTAAATCACCTCTAGGGGTTTCTTCAATTTCCTCATCTAAAATACCCTCCAAATTGGGTATATCAGCATATGGGCCTTCTTCGTCCTCAGAATAGATCTCTCCTCCTTCTTTTATGAACATTGCCTTCTTGTTTGGACATTGAGAAGCAACGTGTCCAACTCCAAGACATTTAAAGCATTTGATGGTTCTATGCTTTTCTGATGAAGAACTAGCCGAATTAGAAATCTTAGGTGCAGATTTCAGCTCCAACTTGATTTTCTTCTCTTTTGGCTTGTCTTGGGTCTTCTCATCTCTCTTTGTCCACCTAGAATTCCAGTTAGTCGAAACTGACAACTTGCTGGAATTCTTGTACTTGAGTTGCTTTTCCACCATCATAGCCATGTTCACCATGTCTTATAACTCCACATAATGGTGCAACTCAATAATGTTCGCAATCTCTCTATTTAGACCAGCAAGAAATCGTGCCATGGTGGCCTCACTATCTTCCTCCACATTTGCTCTAATCAAGGCAATTTCCATCTCCTTGTGGTAGTCTTCCACACTCTTTGTGCCTTGCCTCAAAGTCTGGAGCTTTTGATGGAGTTCTCTATAATAGTAACTAGGCACAAATCTTTTCTTCATGATTTTCTTCATTTCAGTCCATGTGTCAATAGGATCATCACCATTCCTTCTGCTCAAAATAACTTGATCCCACCAAACTAATGCATAATCACAAAATTCAACAGCAGCTAATCTTACTTTCTTCTCTTCGGAATAATTGTGGCAATCAAAAATCACCTCCACTCTTCTTTCCCACTCCAAATAAGCTTCTGGATCATTCTTGCCTTGAAAAGATGGAATCTTCATTTTGATGCTCCTTACATCCCTATCAACACGAATGACTCGTTCTTCTCTTCTTTCAAAGATTGGATTTCTATAGGCTCTTCTTCTACCTCTATCATGGTGTATACCTCTTCCCCCAAATCTTTCTCTTTGGAATGCTTCTTCTTCTTCTCCATCTACCTCTTCTTCTCCTTCTTCGTGGTGCTCAAGAGTAGGATCTCGTGTATTTCGTCTTTGGTTCCCATTATTAGTTGTGGACTCTTTTTGCAAATCTTGGATGGCTCGTTCTTTTTGTTCGAATCTGTCACTGACTTCCCTAAACACGGTTTGCATCCTCGCAAACTCTTGCTGCATTGCCTTCATAGTAAAGGCTATGTCAATCTCCTTATCACTTTCTTTACTATTGCTTGATCCCGCCATATTGAATTGACCTGCAAAAACTCGTTAGTAGAAAGCACCTCACACACTGCCTCATGTGTTTACACTCGTAACAGAATGTGTCCACTCGTGTTTCACTCAAATGCGACTTTTCTTCTCAAATATAGTGCACACACTCAGCCTTTCACCACCCAAGATTATATCACATTTTTACTTTTCCGGATCAATCACAACCAACCAAGTAAATAGAAACCTGCAACAAAAATTTCAATAGAAAACAACAAAATCCTAAAGAATAAAAGAAAACGCAAGACTAGAAGCAATTAGACATAATCAATGAAAAGAAGCACGCATGTGATGAGGAAAAATGTAGGTAATGATTTCTAGTGTAATTGAGCAATTCTGAAACAATATCACTCAATAACAAGTGAGCGGACAGCAACAAATGAAAAATTCTCAGAATGAAAGGAAAGATACGAATAAGTAGGAATCAAACTCAACCAACCCGAATTCCAACAATACATTTCTATTCTGCCCAAAACAACAATTTAGTAACTCCAGATGGAACATCAATCAATTCTGCCAGAATTCCTTTTAAAGAAGAATAAGAGAATTGAACCCAAAGTGAATGATTTTCTTGCAGCAGCAACAAGCCAATTGAAATTGCAAGCAAATCAACTACAAAACTATCAAAGATAACTCAATTTCTGGAATTCAGTCCTTTTTTTTTTTACTTTTACTGTTTTGATGTGAACAGTAAAAAAAGTGTGAACAGTAAAAATGTGAATAGTACAAGAACAGTGATGAACAGTACGTGAACACAGTAGTAGATGAACAGTGCGTGAAATGAACAGTACCGAATAGTAGTGAACAGTACCCGACAACAAAAACTTGGAATTCAAAGAGCAGAATAATAAAGATAAGTAGTTGAATTGACACCTAGGCTCCGCTACCAAAAGAAGATACGACAACAATCCTAGAACTAAGCTAGAATCACCTCCGAATCAATGTTTGTCCCCGACCCCAAATTCAATCAACCGGGATAGAACTCTTCACCCCCAAACCAGCAAGGAATTGGTAACAAAGAGTATGAAAGAATTGAAATAACACCACAAGTAAAAACTTACTTGATAAGTTGATTCAATCCTTGAAGTAAAAACTAGAAGAACCACTCTCTTCCAAGGATAAGCATTAAACTTTCTTATAAACACTCAAATCATCATGTATATTCTGATTTCAAACTTGGTACATGGTTGGCTTTTATAGAACCGGATTGAATTTTAAATACAAGCACTAAACAAGCACTAATCTTCTTTTGTTTTCTTTAATGCACACCAACCACAATAACACCAACCACACCAACAAACCAAATGATGAAAGAGCACTCAATATAGATAGTCGGTATCTCTAGCACCTTAGTGAATTTTCCAGCCTGAAAATGAACAGTAAACGCCGAAAGTGAACAGTAATTTTCCGGCGTGAACAGTGTCTTTGTGAGTTGTTAAGTCTTCCGCTGTGCTGTTTATTGCTATGGTTGGGCCATTGGGCCGGTTGTGTTATTGTTGATGTTTCTGAGGTTTGGATGACATGTTTTAATGTTGGGCCGATGGGCCAGGTTTTTGATGTTTATGTTGTGACACTGGGCCGTTGGGCCTGTTTCTTGGATTTACTCATTGATATTTTCTTTGGGCCATTGGGCTGGGTTACTTGTTATATTTACTATCGTTACAGTTCCGGCACGTGTTTACTGTGTACGGTAAATACGGGTCGGGGCGTTTCATTTTTGGTAGCGGAGCGGGCGTTATGTCTGGTTGGGCAGTCCTTGTGTGTTTTTTGTTCTTGTTTGCACAGTTCGCTCCATTTGTTTATTATTTTATATCATTTAGTTAGTGCATTATGTATCCAGTCAAGGGACTCCAGCTGTCGCAAAACATACACATAAGAGGTAATTGATGCCATAAATATGCAGAAATATAAATATTACTAATATTATTATTACAAACATTAATATTACATTATATTATTATAAAAAAAATATTCATCTTCTTGGAACAGCGTTGACCCTGAAGCTATTGGGATCATTGTTGATGTTCACCCTGATGCTGTCCTTCCACGAGAACCACATGCCACCTTCGTTGTTCTGGCCAGGAAGCTCGAACCGGTTTGCTGCAGGAAACCGAAGTGGGATGAGACCGTAATCGTCTTCAGGCTGCCACTGGGTCTCCGTGAGAAGGACCATGTTTGGCTTGTACTGGTTCTTCAGGTCCCTCAGGGTACGCGAGAACTCCTGGGAATGCCTAGCAATTCCTCTGCAGTTCCACACCAGCAGTCGGGCCTTTGGCCAAGTTATTGGTAACCGTGATACTCTGGGCATGCTCTGGGCTGTCATCGAGAGTTGGTAGTAGGTACCTTGGTCCAGAAAATGGCAAGTAGACTCTAGGTTGAACTCCTGAAGTCTTTCAGAAATGAAAAACATGACGGAGTTGGCCGAGCAGTAGAAGGAGGTCCTCAGAGTGCCTTGGTCCTCTAGGAAGAACGTCTCTTCCATGGGAGTGACGAAGAATCTGGAGGAGTAGAGTTCGTCGACGAAGACCAGATAGGGCATCCTGCCGAGCTCGCTCGGTAGTTCCTCTGGACGCTCGTTGATCATGCTGTAGGCCAGCCGGTTTCTTCTGCCTAGGTTGGCACCTTCGACGAAAAAGACAGACGATGGAGCAGGCATTCCGTCTGGGCGAGTTATGTGTTTTCTCTGAATGTGTTTTGTGTTTAATTTTTCCAAACATGATACAAACTCCCTTTCAAAATGCTTTTGATGATTTACATTTCACCACTCCATTTTCTATACTCTTATGGGGAGCGTGATTACCATTTTCAATCTTCAAGATTTTGCTTTTTGAAAATTAGCCGTTGCTTCATTTATTACTTCCTTACTCTATATGTTTTGGGGCTACCAATGCAAGTGTTTTTCAACCCCTTCCCATCTCACGATTTTCTATCGCCCTGGCTACCTTGGCGTTTCTTTTTATGGTTTTTCTATATTTTCCTGCATCTTTTATCACATGCATTCGTGACCGTTGTGGCTAGACTGATGGGACCATACCTCGGGTGGAGTGCATGTGCGACAAGGTTACACCTGTTTGGACATCAAGGAGGGATACGAGACTTGACAGACATTTTTGGCTCATGCGGAATTTGTGAACAAGTGGATAACGTTTCTTTCGAGGGACACAGGACGTTCTCGTGATCACCACCTTGCGAGTTAACGGATGTCTTTTTCAGGAGGGAACCGACGTCATCGTTAGCTCTGCATGTCACGTTTCTCGGGATCGAGGATGTTTACGTCCGATATGAGCGCCGATCATGAAAATATGTTTTTGTTTTAACTTTTTTATGTTTTAGTTTTGTTAAACGTGTTTTGTTTTGTTTTTAATTTCTTTATGTTGGTTTAACTTCCTTTTGTTGGTTCTGTTTTTAACATCTTTATGTTTGATTTTATTTCCTTCTTATTGGTTTTCTTCTGCTTAAAAAATGTTTTGTTTTCCATTTAACATAAGTTTTTATGTTATAAAGAGAGAATTGTTTAATAAAGGAAAAAGCTTGTTTATTTATTTCATAGCAGTTTTACAATACAGAGAAGAAGTACTCTATTCAGTTACATGCTTCTCAAGGTCTTTTACAAGTTTTTGGATGTTCATAATGTGAGGGAAGAGTTCCACACACGCCAGTTCTATCTGCATCGTCGCCGAGCTAACCTTCCTCAGTGAGACGTTCAGCTGCGATAGTGTCTGCAGTAGAGTGTTGCTTTCAGCCGTTGCTTTGCCCTTCCGATCATCAGCTTTCTTGTTGGCACGCTTCTCTCGCCGTCATGGGGAGACCACCACATCCTCCTTCAGACTGATGGTGTTTGCCTTGAACCGCTTCTTGGGAGGTTCTTCATCGGAGCTTGTCGGGAAACCAGTACCACCGATGTAGCTGTTATCCTCGGAGTCTGAGGTGGTTCTTGATATTAGTAGAGAGTCCATGGCTGAGAGTGAGTGTCTCAGTTATGAGGTTCTGTTTTTATAAGCGGAGGAGATGTCGCTTAAGGGTATAAGCGGTATCTCGCGTTGAGTTTGGACAACTGGTAGAGTATACCAGAAGCTTATCGTGGTAGGACCCACGGATAAGAAAGAATTTCGGGGACGAAATTTTTTTTAAGGTGGGTAGAATGTAACAGCCCGGGTAAAAATTTGGATTTTTACCGGGACTGTTAAAGTCGTTATTCAGTGATTTACCGAAAGAATTAATCTTGGGTAATTAATTCAAGGTAAATTCGGCGTCGTTTTTCGTAACCGAGTCTTTTCCCGCCGTCGAGATTTTTCTGTGGATTTTTCGGACCTAAGTTGGTATTTTTCGGGTCCCAGAATCCTCAGAAAAATCACACCGAAAAATAATTAAGTGGATATATCAGTTATTTTCTGGTCCGGTTTGGACACGCCTGCATTATTGAGGCAATAATGCAGGCGACGCCTTCTCTTTTTCTGCCTGTGTCACCCGTGATTTTCTGCTGCCTCTGCACCCAGTTCACCATCACCACCTTTCTTCTTCCTGCAACACACACACATACCCAGTACACCACCAGTTCTTTCTTCTTCCTTTCCTGCAAAAACACAAAACCCAACCTTCTTACCTGCAAACATAAACCCAGCTTCCTTCACCCCTCACAAACCAGGAAAGAAAAAAAAAAACAAAACTAAAACCAGAAAAAGAGAAAGAGAAAAAAAAAAAGAAAAATAAACACACACAACTCTCGCCGCCGACCACCTCACCCGACACGCCACCACATGCTGCCGCTTTCCTCTTCATTCTCCTTCCCTCTCCTCCACCGTCGCCGTCCAAAACCGTACCCAGCAGCCAAGTCGCGACAACCCGACGAGCAGACCGACACCGCCACCTTCCTCCTCCCTTCGCCAACGCGCTGCTCTTCCTTCTTCCTCCTCGTGACGACACCGACGCTCCTCTCCGCAGCAACCGCTGCAGCGAGCCTCCACTGTGAGGCCGCGTCGCCAGTCAGCCAAGCCATCATCTCCTCTTCCATCCAACACACGCAGCAGCCACCAAACAAAGCCACGACGACCGCCGCTTCCCCTGCTGCCCGATCCCCTCCATGCCGCCCGAAGTCCACCGTGTCTCGCAGCTGCCGCTCGTACCTGCACAACCGCCACCCTCACTCACGCTGCCCTTTCTAGCCTCCACACGCCTCCTTCCATGCCGTCCATGCTGCCCCGATGTCCGTCCTGTGCCACGCCTCACGCGGACGAAGCCGCCAAGGTGAGCAGCTGTGCCCAAAGAAGAAGACGACATCATGTTGGGCTGTGGTTGTTGGATCCAAGGCAGCGGGTTGGGTCTTGGGCCTGCTGACTTGGTACAGTGGCCTGGCTCTAGTGGGTTAAGACTATGGCTTAGTCCAATTCTTTTGGCCCAGTTGGTTTTTAATTAAACAAGTATATTTAAAAAAAATAATACATACATACATATATAATTATATTTTCTGGAAATATATGTATAAATACGATTATTAATTTTTCTTGGATATAGAACACAGTATATATATTACATAATTATTTTGGACATATATATATTGAGGGTAATGTAATAAGTTTTAATTATGGTAATTATATTTTGGAAGTATATGGAATATATATATTTCTGGGAAACATAAATACATAGTAATTTTGTGAAAATAAATAAAGTAATTATTTTGTTATATTAATTACAAGAAACCAAGGTAGTATGATTTATATCTTTTAAAAAATTACTATATAGTAACTACTTTCTAGAAAGGATACATATATTAAGAAAATAATTTGGAAAATAAACATATGATAATCCGGGGATTATTATAATCTAAGAAAAGAATATATGTTGTATAATTATTTTCAAAAGGGTATTATCACAGTATTATTATTGGAATAATAATCGGGCATAATTATAGTATAATATTCACAGCCTATGTTATGTAATTAAATGGTGAATAATGGTGGTAAAGAAATATAGCCCGTATGGTTAACCGAGTGAGTTTGATTCTTAATTTATGGTACCGCGTGTCTTTTGCATATCATTTGTTGTGCATTTTATCTGAGCATACATTATTTGTGATATAGGAGTTGGCATCAAGCGGTTCTCCTGTGGAACCGGCCTTAGACCCGGTTGAGGATTTTCAGAGTTGAGTAATCGGCTAAGGTGAGGTTATGTAAATATTTATATACTGCCCGTGATATCAAGTTGCTGTTTGTTCACTGTGTGTGATATTTGCTGATATGACACTATACTCGTGGCTGTGAATGTTTGTTGTGTGATGAATTAAGTTGATAATTGTTGCCGTTGATGTTGTTGAAATTATTGTTGCAGTTGATATTATTGATGATGTTGAAATTGTGGATATGAGTAAGACTATTACTGTTGTTGACTGTGAGAAATGTGTAAGTTGAGTACCGAGGGTACTAGTATGGGAACAGTTTGGAATAAGTTTGTATTATCCAGACGAGCGGAGAGGCTGCAAGCCTGCTCGGGATAATGAGTTGATGGTTGGTTAACAGTATTGTGGTATCAAGACTAAAATAGTAATATTAATAAAATGGAAACGCTTAGACATCTAGTAAGTCACGGTTAAATGTTGGAACAGCCAGATGGTAGTCTTTATTTTATGGTGCTGGGGGAGAGTGTACTTGGGGTCTGCTCCTTGTCTGTACCAATTATTATTTTAGGCGCTGGGGGAGAGTGTGCTTGGGGTCTGCTCCCTGTCTGTGCCAGTTATACGTGGAGGTACCAGGGCGGGGTCCACGGGCTAGCTAGCTTGACTACCAGGCGACGGCCATCATTTAACTTGTGATAGGGGCCTTGATAATAAAATTGGACTAGCGTGTCTAGAATCATAAGTGTGTATTTAAGGTTCGTGAGAACCTTAGTTAATTGTTGCTGATGTGACTTGGGAATTTACGGTTGTTTGTATATGTATATTTGATTATGGGTTTTACCCGGTGGGCACTTCGGACTCACCCCTCACCTGCGGGCTTTCATCCTGTAGGTTGAGTTATTTGTGGTTCAGGTATGATGCATTCCAGACAGGCTGCAGCGTTATCCCTTGGACAGGAGTCGGATCCATTAGTTGCGTCATGGGTTGCATACAGTCTCTTTGTGAGTTGTTAAGTCTTCCGCTGTGCTGTTTGTTGCTATGGTTGGGCCATTGAGCCGGTTGTGTTATTGTTGATGTTTCCGGGGTTTGGGTGACATGTTTTGATGTTGGGCCGATGGGCCAGGTTTTTTATGTTTATGTTGTGACATTGGGCTGTTGGGCCGGTTTCTTGGATTTACTCATTGATATTTTTTGGGCCATTGGACTGGGTTACTTGTTATATTTACTGTCGTTACAATTCCGGCACGTGTTTACTGTGTACGGCAAATACGGGTCGGGGCGTTTCATACATATATATATGATATATACGTATATAAGAGTGAAATCAATAAATAAGATTTGGGTCTAACATTATTTCTCCCAAAACAAATAAAATAACATAATTGAGATATACTCACATTTATATGAGATCTTTATAATTTTAACCCAATTTAAACTTAATCAAAGAAATTCCGGAAATTAGGCTCGGTAGGCCTTCACGAGCATTTAGCCCACGGAGGATAAATCTGTTAACAATATAATTTGAAAATTAAAAGACATAATTAAAATAAACAGCTTCATGGGCCTTTTATTAATTAGCCCAGATAAAATTAAACAACTAAAAATTAATATACCTTTCTAATAGCCTAATTGGAATAATAAAATTTAAAGCATGATTAAATAAATAAAGGAAGCATAATTAAAAATAAAACAAGGTATAAAATTAAAATCGTAGGTAAAAATTAATTTAATTGTTCGTTTAATTAACGTCTTTTTAATGTCCGGGTTCGTTATCGTGGCTTGGCTTCGTTAATATGCATATGTCCAAGGGTTCGGGTTTTACCCAACAGGTCCATTCCCGGGTTCGCCGGAAAATTCCCGAGACACCGGAAACTCATCGGGTTCTGGCAACGCAGTTCACGGCAGCCCCCAAAACTCCTATGTTACTGTTCCTCGTCAACAATACACCCAACTCACAGCACCAAAACAGCCATTCGAGCACACCATGCCCACGGCCACACAGACCCATCAACGCCATCAATCAGCCCAAACAATCCGCATCTACCATCACAGCAATACCAACAGAGAAAATCACAGCCCAACCACCCCGTTTCAATGACGCAAAGCCACAATCAACCAAAAACATTGTTGGGTTTGGGTTAATCGAATGAGTCTGTACTAAGCCCAATTCCCCCTTTTCTTTTCTTTGTCGTCTCCTTTTTCTTTGTACCAAGCGGCAACCCAGAATGTGTGAGTGCCGCTGCACTCCTTCTTCTCTGTAGTCGCCGCTCAAGTCCTTTCGTCTCCCCTCCCTCCAGCCGCCGCGCGGTGCCCACCGTGGAGAATGAGCAAAGGCAGAAGGGAGGAGTGCGGCAGCATCGCTGCTCTACTCGGTGGGTCGAGCTTGACTCGTCTTGTGGTGGCGGCTGCGAGCAGGGGCGGAGAGAGAGGAGATCGGGCGGCGGTGAGGCAACGAGAGAGAGAGACAAAGAGGAGGAGATGAGATCGGGCCTCCTGTGCACGGTGTTGTCGAGCTCTTCTTGGGGTGGTGGCGGCGGTGGCGTCTGGCTGCAGCGGCGGCAGCTTAATGGTGAGGGGGAGATCGGGCGTGAGGGAGAGGAAGGTTGAGGTGGTGGCGTGTTCGGGAATGGTAGAGGAGAGAAAGGTTTGTTGGTGGTGGTGGTTGAAAATGAAGAGCTGTTGATGATGATGATGAAGGCATGGAGAAAGAAAACGAGAGGGAGAGAGAAGAGGCGTGAGGAAATCGGATGAAGGAGAGGACATAAAGAGGAGAAGAGAAGACGAAGACAAAGGGAAGAGAACAGCACAAGGGAGAAGAGTAACAGGTAAGAGAAGCAGAAAAACAAAAGTGATGGGAAAGAAACAAGAAAAGAACATGGGGAGGGGTCGGCATGTGAAACAGGGGAGAAAAGAAAGAAGAAAAAAAGAAAAGAAAGAAAGAGGTGGGGCAGGGCGGCGGAAGAAAAAAGGAGAAAAGAAAGGAAAGGAAAGGAAAGAAAAACGATTGGGCGGTCCAGATTCTCGTGTCGGGATAACGGAATCGCAGGGGTACTCCCGTCTCTTCGGATTTCCGCCCCGAATCCGAAAATACAACTTGGGCACGGAAAATCCGATTAATACCCCTGAGCCTCGTCCAAGTCTCGGAATTGAAAACCGAGGCTCGATTAACGAAAGATACTCCAAAACATCGTATTGGTCGAACTACACTAAACCTTGTGTTCAATATTTTAACTTAATCTTTGTGAAACATAAACATAATTTAACGATTATTCCTTTATAAAATTTAAAATAAATTTCCAAATATTAATTTATCTAATATCATAGAAATAAAAAATGAAAATTTCTTTTAAAATTATAATTAGTAAATTATTGCAACAAAAATATCATAGCAAATTAATGGTAATATTACTACTAATGTTGATTAGGAAAATAAAATTATTAAATGAAAATGGGGAGGGGCCGGCGTGGAAAAACATGGGAGAAAAGAAAAAAAAAGAAAAGAAAGAAAAGGTGGGGCAGGGCGGCGGAAGAAAATAGGAGAAAAGAAAGGAAAGGAAAGAAAAGAAAAACGATGGGCGGTCCAGATTCTCATGTCGGGATAACGGAATCGCTTGGGTACTCCCGTCTCTTCGGATATCCGCCCCGAGTCCGAAGAAACAACTTGGGCTCGGAAAATCTGATTAATACCCCTGAGCCTCGTCCAAGTCTTGGAATTGAAAACCGAGGCTCGGTTAACGAAAGATACTCCAAAATGTCGTATCGGTCGAACTACACTAAACCTTGTGTTTAATATTTTAACTTAATCTTTGTAAAACATAAACATAATTTAACGATTATTCCTTTATAAAATTCAAAATAAATTTCCAAATATTAATTTATCAAATATCATAGAAATAAAAGATGAAAATTTCTTTTTAAATTATAATTAGTAAATTATTGCAACAAAAATATCATAGCAAATTAATGGTAATATTACTACTAATTTTGATTAGGAAAATAAAATTATTAATGGTAAAAATAATAACAATCATAATAAATTTGAAAGTAGTAAAAATAGTAGTGAAAATAATAAAAATTGACTTGGAATGGTAAAATTATTGATTAACCGTGATAAAATTTTATTAACCACCATAAAAGTCAAAACAACTTGGTAAAAATCACGAAAATTTTACCCAGGTCGTTACATTCTACCCTCCTTAAAAGAATTTCGTCCCCGAAATTCATACCGTAATCCACCAAACCCAGAAACCTCAATACATAGTTATCATGATCATCAATCCTTCCACAGTTCATCAAATCTATGAACTCCAAATTATTACCCATGAATCACAATTAAATTCTCCAAATAATTTTTTTTTTGGATTATACCTCCCAACCATGTCAAATCATTACCTCAAGATTTATTACTATCATAATCATCCATCAAATAATATTTCTCTTCTAAATCCACCGAAACTAGCAAAGATCATAACTTCGATTAGCTCTTTAAATAATCCCACAAATCATCAAATCATCAAACTTTTTTTTTTTTAAGATTGAATCGCCAAAATCATCAATTCATCAACCCATTTCTTAAAAAGAAAACTGAATCACCTCCAAAATCATAGAATTTTCAAGAATGTTTATCCAATCCTTAACTCAAGTTATCACGTCATAAACAAAGCAGTACCCAAAAGTCATCTTTTTTTTTTTCACATCCACAAGGTCATATAATATCATATCATCACTTAAAGACATAACAACCAAAATCCAAAATCAAATCTTACTTGTTCTGTCGAAACCTCCGATGCACGGGTACAACAAGGTAGTCTTCTTGCCTTCTCAAGGTCCTTTTATCTCACAGCATGTTTGAATTTTATAATAAAATCCTTAAAGACGTTTCATCATCAAAATCATAAAACTTTCTAAAAACAGCGGTTATATCTTATAAAAATATTTAACCCACAGCCTAAGTTGTAAAAGTTATTTTATCAAAACCAAGGTTTTGAAAATCGGACCGGGCAGTGAACCGGCGAAGGTAGTCGATCAATAAAACCGGGGTTCAACCGGGGTTCAACCGTTTTCCTATTTTTACATTTAAAGGCTGAAAAATAACATAAAAAAAATAACAACCTTCTTAAAAAAAATAAATTGATCCAACCGGCTGCCAACCGGAATAACCGGGCAAAAACCTTAAAAAATCTGCAGGTTGCCCAAAAAACCTTAAAAACCGGCCGATTCAAAGCGGTTATATAACCAAGGGTTTTTTTCCAGTGAATCGGACCGGGGCTTTGCTAAAAAGGCGGTTGAACCCGGTTAACCGGTCGAACCGGTCCGGTTTTGATAACCATGATCAAAACTCATCCTCCAAAAACTTATCTTTCCAAAACCTTTGATCAACAAAACAGCAGTATTGTAAGGTACTGAAATACGGATAACTTGTCGTCCAAATGTATTTATGAGAAAGAATACTCACATATGAATGTTTTGCAGCATGCTGGCGTCCCTCGACTGGATCCATAATGCACTAACCATACGAATATGCTTGCAATCATGTTAATCATGTGGAGCGAGCTATGCACAATAAACAAGCATAGTAAACACCCAAGGACCTACTGCCCGCTCCGCCACCAAAATGAAACACCCCGACCCAAATTTACCCAACATATAGTAATTACCGGACAACAGTGCCGACACGTGACACAAATAGTAAATACAACAGAAAATCCGCCCAATGGCTCAATGAAACCACATATCACCCGACCTCGGGGATCTCAATAACAATAACACAGCGGAAGCATTTATAAACTCAATGACAATATATGCAAAGCTCGTTGCAAACTAATGGATCCGAGTCCTGTCCGAGGGTACACTGCAATCGCCGAAATGCAATCCTGATCTAACCTGCAAGGACTGTGTGAGGGGTGAGACCAACCACTGTCTCACCGATAAACAAATAAACCGAAGTATACAAGCAACCGTAATAACATCAAGCATCACAATAGGATAACATCAGGACAAATGAAGAAATTTAGCGGAAACACAATACCCCAACATCACGCATGAATATAATACACGAGAGTGGTAATAGAGCAGTCACAAGTATGACAAACTACAATATCCATCATGCAAGAACAACATTACTTAAATCATAGCATCACGAATAACATCGACAACAACGATGTGATTCCACAACTCCACACCTGACCGGGACATACCATGTGACCTCCTGATACTAAACTTCCAAATTAATTTAACCAATTACTTTCCAATAGAATCCCCGAATCAAAAGTTGGCCATGCCACGGTAAAAAAAAAAAAACAATACCGGACCGTTACGGGTCCAAGGCCGTCACCCCGGATCCTCTCCTCGGTTACTGTTCACCTGGAAGCGATCGGCGCCACCTCTCTTCGCACCGTCGCCACCAGCACGCTCGCCGTGATGTCGCCGACCTTTTGCCGCCTCCCCCGCTCGATTCCGCCGCCGGACACATCCGCTAGCGCCGTTGACCCGGTCGCGCCCGGGTTTCCACCGCCCATAGAGTCGATGCCTCACGCCGCGCCTCGTGACACCTTCCCCGCGCTGCGTCGTACCGCCGGCCGCCGCTGCTAGGTGAGGACCCGTTTGTGTGGTCGGGTTGTGTTCCGGGTCGCGCCTGGGTTGGGTCCGGGTAGACCGGATTTCTTTCAAAAAAAATAAAAATAATATATATATATATATAACTATTTTTTGCTAATTAATTTCTGGAAAAAAGGGTAAATATTATTTTGGAAAATTATTTGTAATATTCTGGGTTTGGGGTTTAGGAAATATATATACTTTGATTTTTCAAAATTAAGATAATTAAATGTTGTTTTAAGAAATTAATATTATGTTTATTTAGAAAAAGATAAATACTATATATTTTCTGGAAATTATAAATACGTTATTATTTTTCTGGAAATTATGGTAATTAAATTTGGAAAATATATATGGTATACATGAATTATATTTTTGAAATATATAATTATTTTGATAATGTAATTGTTTGGAAAAGTATTTTATGTTGGAAATATATATGTGTATTTATAAATTCGTATTTATTTTCAGAAAATAAGTTTATGTGAATATACTTTCTGGAAATGGAGTTTTCTAAAGATAATAATACTTGGAAATTATATTTTGGAAAGTATAATAATTTTTATGGAAATATTATGGAAAATATATACATATGTTATAATTTCCAGAAAAATTATGGTAATTATTATTTTGGAAAAAGTATATTATTTTATGAAAATGTTTTGATTTAATAGTTTTGGGAAATATATTTTTGTAACCTTATATGCATATGATATATTTTCGGTAAAAGATGATAATAAAGGATATGAACCGGGATGGGTTATTTCGCAGTTTTGGCATCATAGCATACCGATTATGTGCATTTATGTGTATATATTGTTTTGTTGTATAGGTTCGGATATCAGGCAGTTTCCCGAGGAGCCGACTTTGGACCGGTCATTGTCTCTGGAGTTGAGTAATCGGCCAAGGTGAGGATGGATTTCCTTCGATATGTGCCTATACTACTCGGTTGTTGTGTTTGATGACTGTTGCACTGTTGAGTGTTGTATTTGTTGTGGTTTGTTTCAGGATGTTTATCCCAGTATTTTGATTTGACTATTTTTGGGATGTTTATCCCCATGCATTGAGTTTTGGATGTTTATTTTCGTGTCTTTGGCCATAAGAATAATGGATTAATTAATAAATTGTGATAAGGATGTCAATCCTTGATTTTGGATAGGGATGTCTATCCTGGTATTTTGGTTAGGGATGTTGATCCCTGTGGTTTGGTTTTGATGACGATAATATAATTGTCACGTGGTAAGTAGTGGTACGACTCGATGGTTTAAGACTGTTTTGTGGTGGTCATGACCTGGGTTACTTGTGATAAGCATGTCTATGCTTGGGATGTCTATCCAGTGATTATTTTTGGGATGTCTATCCCTGGGTACGTATTTTTGGGATGTCCATCCCTGGGTTCTCTTGGATTTGGTCTGGCACTCGGAATATGTTGAGAACCAGGTCTGACCTCTAGCTTATCCATGACGGGGCCCGGACAGATAAAATTGGAAAATTGGATTTTTGTTTTAGTCTTTTTGGTCTTGGACCAGTTTTGGGTCGAGTCTTTTGGATTAGTTTATTTTGACTGTTTTTACCTGTTTTCGACCTTGAGTAATTATAATGTTGCATATTGATTGTCTATCCTTCGTCGGTGAGCACTTCGGACTCACCCCTCACCTGCGGGCTTTCATCCCGTAGGATGGATCATTTGTGGTACAGGTTTGGTGCATTCCAGACAGGCTGCGGCGTTATCCCTTGGACAGGACTCGGATTCATAGTTTGTATCAGTGTCGCATACAGTGTCTTGTGAGTTATTAAGTCTTCCGTTGTGCATTATATTGCTATTGCTGGGCCATTGGGCCGATTATGATGTTATTGTTGTTCTTATTTTGGGCTGTTGAGCCCAAGTTTCTGTTGTATACATTGTATGCTAGGCTTGGTTTGGTTGGGTCGTCATAGGGTCGGGGCGTTTCACCCATTACACAGAAATGGGACACACATTAGAATTATTCTCTACACACCCATAAGCTTAGAGTGCTTGGAGGTGTTAGTAATATGCCCAAAAGCCAATCCATGGATGATTGTAGTCATGTATATACATTAAGGTTATTCCAATAAATATGATTATGAGATAATCGCTTGCACATATTTATAACCCTAGAATATTTTATATTCTTAAATGTCCCTAGTCGATTATTATTATGGATGGGTTGCAATAATAAATTAAGACTAGCGTATGTTGAGAATTATATGCGATATGAATTCTACATACGGGTACAAGTTAGAGAACTTGTGGACTGGACCGACCCACATAAGAACCCTACATGGAACGTTATATGATTGTCATTAGTGGTTCTTATATGTATTGTCCTTAGACCTGAGATCATCAAGGTTCCCAACATATGAGTCGTATACTTTGATATTATTCCTAGTCATCCGTAACTGGGTGGACTTAAGGGTAATCATTGGGTATATGATAAATGTGTAGTGGGTTTTGTATGATCCAGAGGGGATTCGTCCAACCCATATAACGGGTATATTATCAGATGGTTTCTTGATAGAGTTGAACTGTTAAATGCATGGGCATGCTCGGATTAGGTGATATGGTGATATCACGAGTATCCGTTTTACACAGTTAACTCGGGGATCAAGAAACTAAGATTAAACATATACGAGATTGACATATTCCATGTCTCGGTTTATTCTTGATAATGGGACGAAGGGATGATGACATGTTTCGAGGCATCTAGAATCAGTACTGATCTTGTCGTTCGGGTAGCAATGATGTGTTGCTAGACGCCGCTCTTTGCTTATAATTGTAAATGAGTTTACAATTATTGTCGGACGTTACAAGTGCCTACAGGGTCACACATATACAACCGTTGATTTGAGCAGGTGGTTGAACCGTGGTTGGATCATGGTTCGACCAAGGTGTGGTTGGACCGCGGTTGGATCGTGGTTGGACCAGGGCCGTTTTTGGGCTGGTTTGGTTCAATTATTGTCAGAATAATTGACCAAACTTAGTGTTGTGATGAGTTGGTGTGTTGGTGCTTTAGTGGGAGACATATTCATGTTGCTTAATGGTCCACCTTGTTGGCCATTAACTCCACTGCATTATGCTTTTGATGGGGTTGAGTAATCTGATTACTCTAGCCTTCTTCCTCACTCGCTTGAGAGTTTTCAGAGCTTTGAGAGTGTCTTGAGGTCTGAAATTTTCAGAGGCAAAACACACACACATCTTCTTGAGAAAGAAGAAAGAAAACACCACAAACACAACTCCCGGAAATCTGTTGCTAGCACACCAGTTCGGGAGAGCTCGGGTTGAAGTCGTGAGACGTTCTTCAGCCGGTTACAACGGTTCGTGTGGATACCGTAGAGGGGTGAGGCTTACGTCTGGCTCTTTCTGATTCCGGCACTTCAGTTAGGTGGAAGATCCTAACCGTGTAAGGTACGAAAATTGTTATTTGGTTTATACGCTTCACATGTGTTCCTATGTTGTTTCCGGTTTTTCCGCTGCGTATTTTGCTTGCTTTTGAGTGTCAATTGCATGTACGAATACTAAAAGTGGTAGCGGAGCTACTTGTGAAGCTCTAAACTGAATTCATGTTCATATGTTACATGTGATGTAGCTTGAACTTGTTTAGGTATATGTGATATGCTAGAATTCTTTTTAGTATATGAGATATGCTTGCATATGTGTGATATGCTGAATTTATATATGCATATGTTTGATATGTTTTTAGTATATATACATGATATGTTCTATGTGATAAAGGATGATCATGTTATATTGTATTCAATTGTGTATATGTGATATATACGTTGTTAAGGTTGTTTTATCAAAAGTGTTTTGACAACAAGAACTTGATTGGTATGTGATATCAATCAAGATGTTATTGGTAGAAAGTCGAATGAGTTCGACAAGGGTACTTGAAAGGTATATGATACCTACAACATCGATGTTTAAACTTCAACATCGATGTTCTCTTAGGTCGATTGTCGACCGAGAGGTCAAAACATCGATGTTTAAGTGTTAACATCGATGTTCTATGCACTCGGAAACCTCCAACAT
>JAKUCV010004423.1:44155-77061 GCA_028386065.3 Turnera subulata
CCTAGTGGCTTGGTTTTGGAACTTGATGATTGCTATTTTGTACCTACCATAAGCAGAAATTTGATTTCTGTATCTTGTTTGGACAAGAAAGGATTTTCATTTGTAATAAAGAACAAATGTTGTTCAATTTATTTCAATGATATTTATTATGGTGGTGCAAATTTGAGCAATGGCTTGTATGTTCTAAACCTAGAAACGCTAATCTATAACGTTAATACGAAGAAGGTTAGAATGAACGATTCTAATGAAACCTACCTTTGGCATTGTCGTTTAGGCCATATAAACGAAACTCGCATTGCTAAGCTCCATAAAGATGGACTAATAGACTCATTTGATTTTGAATCATATGAGACATGTGAGTCATGTTTGTTAGGCAAAATGACTAAGGCTCCCTTTACTAGTATAGGAGAAAGAGCCTCGGACTTATTAGGTCTAATACATACTGATGTATGTGGACCTATGTCTATACAGGCTAGAGGTGATTTTCAGTACTTCATTACATTTATTGATGATTTCAGTAGATATGGCTATGTGTATCTAATGAGACACAAGTCAGAATCCTTTGAAAAGTTCAAGGAATTTAAGAATGAAGTACAGAATCAACTCGGGAAAAGTATTAAGATGCTTCGATCAGATCGAGGCGGTGAATATTTAGACCGAGATTTTCTTGACCATCTAAAAGACTATGGTATAGTATCACAGCTCACTCCACCGGGTACGCCTCAATGGAATGGTGTATCCGAAAGGAGGAACAGAACCTTGTTGGACATGGTTCGTTCTATGATGAGTCAGGCTGACCTTCCTTCTTCTTTTTGGGGACATGCACTATTGAGTGCTGCTTTTACACTTAACCGTGTTCCATCTAAATCGGTCGAAAAGACACCATATGAGATATGGACTGGGAAGCGTCCCAATTTTTCTTTTATGAGGATTTGGGGTTGTGAGGCTTACGTAAGTCGTGAAGCATCGGATAAACTCAGCCCTAAATCCGAGAAGTGCCTATTTGTAGGATACCCTAAGGAAACCAAAGGGTATTACTTCTATAATCCCACCGACCACAAAGTGTTTGTTGCTCGGACTGCTATTTTTCTAGAAAGAGAATTTATTTCTAGAGGAATCAGTGGGAGGAAAATAGAACTCGAAGAAGTTCGAGATCTAGAGACTGAGATGGAACAAGGACAGGAACCACAAGGTGTTGTGGATGAGAATCCTGTTCCTATAACACATGGACCGCGTAGGTCGGATAGGATTCGGTATGAGCCTGAGAGATATGGATTTCTCATGACTCATACTGGAGACGTGATGCTCATAGATGAGGATGAGCCCACTTCCTATCAGCAGGCCGTTACGGGTCCGGACTCCCAGAAGTGGCTAGAAGCCATGAATTCAGAAATGGAATCCATGTATCAAAACAAGGTATGGACCTTGGTTGAGCCACCCGAAGGGGTAAAACCCATAGGGTGCAAATGGGTCTTTAAGAAAAAGACCGACATGGATGGTAATGTGATTACCTATAAAGGGCGATTGGTTGCGAAAGGTTTCAAACAAGTTCATGGTATTGACTATGATGAAACCTTCTCACCAGTTGCCATGGTTAAATCCATCCGAATTCTGTTGGCTATAGCTGCATACCATGATTATGAGATATGGCAAATGGATGTCAAAACCGCTTTCCTTAACGGAAATCTTTTAGAGGATGTGTATATGACACAGCCTGAAGGTTTTGTCGATCCAGAGAATGCCAATATGGTATGCAAGTTGCAAAGGTCCATTTATGGACTTAAGCAAGCTTCAAGGAGTTGGAATCTTCGTTTTAATGATGTAATCAAAGAGTTTGGTTTCATCAAAAATGAAGATGAACCATGTGTTTACAAGAAGGTTAGTGGGAGCACTGTTGTTTTCTTGTTGTTATATGTTGACGACATTCTACTTATTGGGAATGATATTCCGACACTACAGTCTGTAAAGGCTTGGTTAGGGAAGAATTTCTCAATGAAGGACTTAGGAGAAGCTGCCTATGTGTTAGGTATAAAGATCTATAGAGATAGATCCAAAAGGCTTCTCGGGCTAAGTCAGAGTACATATATTGACAAGGTGCTAAAGAGGTTTAGCATGCAGGATTCCAAGAAAGGATTCTTGCCCATGTCACATGGCGTCTCTCTCTCAAGGAATCAATGTCCTAGTACATCTAAGGAGAGAGAGCGGATGAGTAAGATCCCTTATGCTTCGGCAATAGGTTCTATCATGTATGCCATGCTATGTACTCGACCGGATGTCGCTTATGCTTTGAGTGTCACAAGCAGGTACCAATCTGATCCCGGTGAGAGTCACTGGAAAGCGATTAAGAACATCCTTAAGTACTTGAGAAGGACTAAGGATGCATTCCTGGTTTACGAAAGCGTTGATGAGCTCATTGTAAAGGGTTACACCGATGCTAGCTTCCAAACCGACAGGGATGACTTCAGATCGCAATCAGGATATGTGTTTTGTCTTGGAGGTGGTGCTGTATGCTGGAAGAGTTCTAAGCAAGAGACAGTTGCAGATTCTACAACCGAGGCTGAGTACATTGCTGCCTCAGATGCGGCGAAAGAGGCTGTTTGGATTAAGAAGTTCATAACTGAACTTGGGGTGGTTCCTAGTATTGAGAGTCCGATTGAGCTCTATTGTGACAACAATGGGACAATCGCACAGGCTCAAGAGCCTAGATACCACCAGAGATCCAAACATATACTCCGACGCTATCATCTTATTAGAGAGATCATAGAGAGAGGCGATGTCAGACTGTGCAGAGTTCCATCTGAGAACAATGTAGCAGATCCCTTGACTAAGCCGCTCACACAGCAGAAGCATGATGGTCATTGCGCATCCATTGGTATTAGATACATGTACGATTGGCTTTAGTGCAAGTGGGAGATTGTTAGTAATATGCCCAAAAGCCAATCCATGGATGATTGTAGTCATGTATATACATTAAGGTTATTCCAATAAATATGATTATGAGATAATCGCTTGCACATATTTATAACCCTAGAATATTTTATATTCTTAAATGTCCCTAGTCGATTATTATTATGGATGGGTTGTAATAATAAATTAAGACTAGCGTATGTTGAGAATTATATGAGATATGAATTCTACATACGGGTACAAGTTAGAGAACTTGTGGACTGGACCGACCCACATAAGAACCCTACATGGAACGTTATATGATTGTCATTAGTGGTTCTTATATGTATTGTCCTTAGACCTGAGATCATCAAGGTTCCCAACATATGAGTCGTATACTTTGATATTATTCCTAGTCATCCGTAACTGGGTGGACTTAAGGGTAATCATTGGGTATATGATAAATGTGTAGTGGGTTTTGTATGATCCAGAGGGGATTCGTCCAACCCATATAACGGGTATATTATCAGATGGTTTCTTGATAGAGTTGAACTGTTAAATGCATGGCCATGCTCGGATTAGGTGATATGGTGATATCACGAGTATCCGTTTTACACAGTTAACTCGGGGATCAAGAAACTAAGATTAAACATATACGAGATTGACATATTCCATGTCTCGGTTTAATCTTGATAATGGGACGAAGGGATGATGACATGTTTCGAGGCATCTAGAATCAGTACTGATCTTGTCGTTCGGGTAGCAATGATGTGTTGCTAGACGCCGCTCTTTGCTTATAATTGTAAAATAAGATTTTACAATTATTGCCGAATATTACAAGTGCCTACAGTGTCACACACATAGAACCGTTGATTCGAGCAGGTGGTTGAACCGTGGTTGGACCATGGTTCTACCGGGTGTGGTTGGATCGTGGTTGGACCATGGTTGAACCAGGATCGTTTTGGATCAATAATTATCTGAATTATTGATCAGACATGGTGATGTGGTGTGTTGTAATCTGATTATGTTAGTGGGAGACATTAGTGATGAGGGTCATCACCTTTGGTCCACTATGTTGGCCATTTTGCTATTAACCTAATGGCATTATGTGTGAGTGGGTGGAGTGCCTTAGTGATCAGATCATTTTGCTGCTCTCTCTGATATTCATTCAGTTTTCAGACTATCCTTGAGAGTGTCTTGAGAGCTTCTGAGTTTTGAGAGTAAAACACACACATACCCTTCTTTGAGAAGGAAGAGAGACACCACGCAAAGCTCCCGAAAATCCTGTTGCTAGCACATCAGTTCGGGAGGGCTTGAAGTAGGAGATCGTGTGATGATTCCGACTTGATCACGGTTCGTGTGGATACCGTAGAGGGGCGGGATACCTCGTCTTGCTCTTGCTGATTCCGGCACTTCAGTTAGGTGGAAGATCTTAACCGTGTAAGGTACGAAAATTGTTATTCGGTTTATACGCTTCACATGTGTTCCTATGTTGTTTCCGAAAATTCCGCTGCATGTTTTTCTTGTATATGAGTGTCATATAGCATACCGGAAACTTACAAGCGCACAGGGAACATCTCAAGAAGGCAGGAAACGCCATAGTAAGCAATTTTGGAAGTGGAGCTATTCAATTTTTGGGGAATAGACTTCATGGGACCATTCCCAAGTTCTTATGGGAACAATTTTGTCTTGGTGGCTGTTGACTATGTCTCTAAATGGGTGGAGGCCATTGCCTCCCCGATCAATGATGCCAAGACAATAACAAAGTTCCTGAAGAAACACATCTTCACTCGGTTTGGCACCCCAAGAGCAATAATTAGTATGGAGGAACCCATTTTTGCAACCGCCAGTTTGAAGCTTTCCTAAAAAAGTATGGGTTCAGACACAAGATAGCCATTCCCTACCATCCTCAAATAAGTGGCCAAGTGGAGGTGACTAACAGAGAAATCAAACAGATCCTAGAAAAAACAGTAGGACCATCACGCAAGGACTGGGCAGCAAAACTCGATGATGCTTTGTGGGCATACCGCACAGCCTACAAGGCATCCATATGCACCACACCATACCGCCTTGTATTTAGAAAAGCCTGTCATTTGCCTATGGAGCTTGAGCACAAAGCATATTGGGCTATTAAGGCTCTAAAACTTTGACACACAGGCTGTAGGAGAACAAAGGCTGTTGCAATTGAGTGAGCTGGACGAGCTGAGGCTGTATGCATACGAAAATGCAAGGTTGTACAAGGAGAGAACAAAGAAGTGGCATCAAAGTAGGATACAGCCTCAGAAATTCAAGGAAGGAGATCAAGTCCTCCACTACAACTCTCGCCTGAAGCTCTTCCCTAGAAAGCTTCGATCAAGATGGTCTGGCCCCCTCACAGTGTCATGCTGTTACCCTTTTGGGGCTGTGGAAATCTATAATGGGAAGACACAACCATTCAAGGTTAACGAGCACAGACTGAAGCTGTATCACACAAGGACCGATGAGTATCAGGAAACTCAGGTGCTCCATGATCCACCTCCCATCTAGCAAGGCAAGATGGAGTCCAGCTAAAAGACATTAAAGAAGCACACACTTGGATAACATTAAGTGTGGTAAATTTCTAATTTCTTTTGCTTTTCATTTGGTTATTTTTGTTCTTTTTGTGTGTTTCTTTTGTTTTTAATCAATCAGGTGCTGAAATTTGATGGAAAAGAGAATCACAGAGTCAGAGATTCGTCAAGGAAGTCCTTCTAAACCCTTTTTGATGTTAATTCTTCACCATTTCTTTGCAAAAAGAACTTTTTAGGCTTGCACAGGCTCACACAGGCTGAGCCTGTATCAAATTTTCACAACTCCCTAACCCCTCGTATTATAATCTCTTGCGCTTAGGGAATCTCTAGAACCAGGGAAGGTCCGAATAGATAGGGCTAGGACTAGGTTCTCTGCTGAAAAACTTCCTCTTGCACGCACTAACTCCAAACTGGGACAGCATGAGCAACAGGCTCAGCCTGTTGCAGCCATTCTGCCCAGATAAGGAAGTTTTGCCTTAAACACGTCATAACACAATTACCAGTAGGATTATTCCTTCTCCCATCCACGTGTCATTCATGCTAAGGGATACAACACTCTACAAAATGGGGGCATATAACTGACCCTTTGGGCGGCAATGAATCATTACCAGCAGACATAACCCTTCAGATTCCCACCCTCTCAACGTCTCTGAACAGGCATTAATTGCCTATAAAGGATGAACCTTATCCTTCCCTTCTCTACTTCATCTTCCTCCTCCAAAACCTTGTTACTACAACCCTAACTCCACAATCATCACTCCATATCGCCATCTTCCTGACACAGTCATGGACAACAACACCAACACCAACAACCCAACCAACAACAACACACCCAATCGTCCACCCTCTTCTTCTAACCCAGACATCACCACCACCATCACCTTCCCTTTTCGCATCACCCGCCCCCTCTTCCAAATCGTCGACCGCCCTCTCCACATCAACTCACCACCTTTGCCACCAATTCCCACCACCCCCACAGCATGATTACACCCAGACCTTCCCCCACTACACATCCTCATCAGCGAGTGAACTCGCCTCTACCCACCACCAGCAACCCCACGCTGCCTCAGCCTACCCGCCCCACCCACTAACAACCCAAACCCCAACCTCAGCACCAAACCTTCCACAACACCACCACCCCCAATCACCCAATACAAACGTCGCCACCGCCGACAACTCACCAACACCATGGGCGATGACCTCGAACCCCAACCTGAACACGAGACCACACCCACCCCTCCAATGCGCCCAAACAAGCGCGCAGTCACCGATGACAACGACATCATCGACTTGAATGAAAACCATCCCCCTAAAAACTCAGCACCTGCCACCATCTTCCGACCACCAAAGCGACCACAGATCCGCTCCACCACCAAAGACACCGCCACTTCTAGCCGAACACAACCCACCACACCACAAACCAACAACGAGGAGAGATCTAAGCGAAACCAGGATCGCCCTCGAGAACCACCCATACCACCGCTCACCAATGAACCAGAAATAAAGGAGGAAGAAACACAAAGCAGCGACAACGAGGCGGAGGACATGCCACCCCCTACTCAGTGCTTTATCTTCTAACCTGCAAACGCCAGCCACCGACGCGCCTGGGCATTCGCACAAGCCCTGATAGTGCTTGCCAGCCTATGGCTGGATATGGATGCACTCAGAGCCATCGAAGCTAGGAATGGCGTGCGCTGTGGGATGGTTGTTGTTTGCCACCCTAGGAGAGCCCACCTACGCTGACCTAACCCGTGAATTCTTTAGTTCGCTCTCCTAACAGCCCCCACAGGGTCAGGAGCCCGGCACAGCACGATTCCGTCTGGGCAATGAAAACAAGGTGCTCACCGTTGCCCAGTTAAATCAGATACTCGGGCTACCAAATGAAGGACACCAGGAGAGGCCAACAGACTTTGCCGCGGAGGACTTTTGGAATGACATCTCCACTGAGACCGGATACAACTCCTCCACCAGTTCAGCCATATCATTCCGTAGCCGCGCACTACGCATCATCTAGCACTTCCTGTCCCACAACATCTACGACAGAAACAGGAGTCACTTGGCTGTTCAACACGAGGAGCTGTTCATCTTCTGGTGCATGGTGCACCGCCAACCCCTCAACACCGGCAGCTTTATCCTTCGTCGATTCATCACACAAAGGAAGGCACCATACCTTCCAGGCGCCGGCATAATCACAAGGATTGCGCCATTTCCACCATCCCCTTCCCAGTTTTGAGTTGGTTAGCGGAACCGTCTGGATCAACCATGGAATCCTCAATAGGATGCACCTACCTGCCCCATAGCCTCAAAAGAACAACTTGGAACAGCTAGAGGCTGTGGCAGAAGAGCCAGAAGCTGCACCACCAGCACCACAACCTCAATCACAACCTCAACCACAGCCTCAGGCTGTGACTCGAGACCAAGTGTTGGATATCTTTGAGCAGATGCAGGATTGGATTGGGCAGTAAATCCTTCCCGTCCTTCAGAACCAAACTCGCATTCAATAGACCCTTGCTTCTCACGGAGAACGCTTGTAGTGCCTCCAGGAGAGCATTACTACACAAGAGATGCGCCTGACCTCCTCTTTGGGAGAAGCACGCACACACCTTAACAAGGGCATCACTGAAGTGCACGGGATCACACAGACACAGGGCAGGGCCATGACTGACTTTCATAGCCAGTACATGGCCCAGCACGTGCAACTGACAGAAACCCTCAATAATTTGATGAACATGGCACGTGCCCTGACGCGGTCACCACCAGCAGGACCACCACCATCCAGCCAGAAGCGCCAACGTCGCTAACTCCACCTTTCCAACACCTCTAGTCTAGTTTTAGGATGTCTAACCCCTACTACATAGGATACAACTTTCAGTTTGGGATATCTATCTTTGGGTTTAGAACTAGACCTTTTGTATTTCATTTTCGAAAATATGTTTTGTTTTGCTTGTCTTTGTTTTGGCATTGCACCTTCCTTTTGTTTGGTTTCAGCAATGAGGACACCACATGTTTTCAGTTTGGGGTATTTTAGGGTGCAAATGCCATTTTATGCCTTATGTACTTTTTTGATGATTCAATGCAAATTCAAATGCTTATCTATTTTTCATTATACTTCTCCACAGTGTGAGCCTGTCCTTATATTTATGCATCTTCGTCATTTTCCATTTAATTCTGCTCATACTCTAATCTCAGGACTTGTCTCATTTCTAAAACAAGCAGAACAGGCATAATCGAACAATTACATTCCATAAAATCTGTTAGAAAAGAATGATCTTGCTAAATGGTTGTCTACACGACACAAGCTCAGCCTGTCTACCTCAGAACAGTCCCTTGTCTCTGTCGAGGCGAAATTCAAGCAAGAGTCCTTCAAGCATGAAAAGGATCTAGGCCATCTTCTGTATACCAAGAGACCACATAAATCCATACAACACTCATCAGTCCATTGCAACCCCATTTGAGCCAACTAGGATGGCCCAAATTTATTTCTACACCCTGCTCACCTCACCTCAACCACTTAAAGCCGAAACAGGGGCCATCATGTGCCAAGGCACAATTTCATTCAAACAGCCTCACCCTGTTGATGAGTCTGTGAACGAGATTCAATCCCATCAAGCATCTGAGACTGTTTACACTTAACAAATACATACCGAGAATGTTACCACATATTTTGTACTGCCCTCTTCCCAAAAAAAAAAAAGAAAAGAACAAAATAAGGCTGCTGAAAAGAAAAACATGGGAGGGAGAAATGAGGACAAAAGAAACATTTTGTGAATCAGACTCCATCTCAAACAAGAGGATACATTGAGCCTCTGGGTAGCATGAAAACTCATGGGATATGGAATCAAACAGTCCCTATACAGCCTCAAACTGTTCACAAACTATACTGAAGGTTTCAAGTTCACAGGCCACCAACACTTGCTCAGTCCAACCCCCATTCATTTCCAACACAGAAAGTCTTGGAAATCCTTGCTTGATGACTGTAGCACATTAGTGGAGATAAGGGATGGTGGGTCTGCATATGAGGTAATATTTTTCACTTCCAAAAAAAAAAATTATGGCAGGATCCCTTTGACGACAGATGATTGGAGGTTAGTTGCAAGATTATTCCTGTAAATTTTTATCACAGAAACCACTGACAAGGAAATTTGATTGGAGTTGATGCAGTTGTAAAAGAAAACAAGGGGGATTCCTAAATTAAGGCGTCACATGGGAGAAACCCGATGATTTTGGATGCATTGGAACTGCTCTTACTTCTTTCCAAAATCATGTTTTTTTTCTTTTTCTGATTGCTTGAGGACAAGCAAAGTCTCTAGTTTGGGGTATTATGATGCATGTGAAATATGCATAGTTTAGGGCATAATTTTGGGCGCAAATTGTTCTAAATACATTAGGATTATATGCCTCCTACGCAATATTCCACCATATTCCTCCAATGTCCATCCCTTACTGTACGATTAGTGATTTCAGGTGCATTTCGATCAATTCAAGAGGATTTCATTGAAGAATGTGAAGATACAGCATCAGCCATAGCATGAGCCTGTGGCGGAACCTGTGAGCCTGTCTCTGAGGCTGTTGTTCATCGAGAATTCAATGGAAGGCCTCAAACCACCTTCAAGTCATAATATTTCCACTGAAACTCATTGCCCTCACTTTGATCCAAGAAATCCTCATGACACCTCATCATCGGCAGAAGAAGTAGAAATCAATTGAAGGGAAAGTTGAAGAAGAACTACAACAGGCCCAGGCACAGCATCAGCCTGTGCGTCCTGCAAAACCCATAGATTGCAGGAGGAATATAAAATTTCACCACTTGCACCACCTACTCCATTAACATAAACAAACATTCTCCTGATGTTCCCAGAGCACTTTCCAATGAAAAAGGAACAGGCACATGCCACTCAGAGGAAATCCACCTTAAAGAACAATTCTCCTCTGCAAAGAGCACCTTGGAACTTACAATCCACCAATCAACTTGCTGACCATCACGCCTATCCTGACATACACGCTGGAAGACTGACGAGCCAACTTGCCCAAACACCCAAACTTTCCAGCAAGTTGGGAGGAAATAGACTGAGGAGCTGCACCTACAAAAAGAGGAAGGGAGAAGACACCGGGGAGAATCGAATCGACAAAGACACCCCTCAATCTATAGAATTCCTGGAAGAGAGGTGGGACCCTGAAACACCAAGGGTCCAAGGGAAACACGATTTTGTAGCCTTCCTGGGCAGTAATCGTGTTGTCCCTAACCTCCACATTGTTCAAAACACTATGCCATTTCATACTTCCATCTGTTTTGTAATTTTGATTATGAACTAAACAACCCCTTCTTAGGTGGAAGGGGTGAACATGTCTTTGATTTTAATGCAATAGATTGCTCGCATTATGTTCTTAACCAGTCTTTCTTATTTTGGTTGTTGCAAACTTGCACCATGTTTGAGTCTTGATCAAACCCATGCATGATTTCAGGTGGCTAGGTGAAAGACCGAAAGGAGAAACCTTAGCCACTAGAACAACACCAACCAACCCTTAGTTTTTAGCTTTAGACAGAAGTTAGAACTAATTGAGGAACTAGCCTCAACACCAATCTTAGACCCCTTTGTTTGACCTATGCGAGAGCATTAGGAGAGTGAGAACCTTGAGAGGCACCTGTGAGTGAAAGCAATTGGGTGCAGTATAGGTTGAGAGCGCCTACAAGAACTGATTCTATTAATTGACTCTTTTACTGTCAACAGCCTCAGCCTATACACAGCACAGCCTCAGTCCGTGACAACATAGTCAAGAAGATAACATAATCTCTAATTTGATTCTTGATTGACTATTGGGTAGGTTCCTCTTAATTTAGTGGCAACCTGGTGAAGGACCAAAAGGAGAAGCTAGGAATACTAGACCAATAATAGCCAGCCTTCGCTCCTTAGCCATTCTAAGTGTTGATTTCAGGCACAGTTTTTCTACCAGGAATTTTACCACCTCTTGTAGAGCTGTCTCATCTCCATCTATGAGTCCATTGACTAGGCACCCTAGCAATTCATCCTCATGTGTCTCCATCATTTGAGATGCCTTACAAAAGGTCTAGTTCTAAACACAAAGATAAATACCCCAAACTGAAAGTTGTATCCTATGTGGTAGGGGTTAGACATCCTAAAACTAAACTAGAGGTGCTGGAAAGGTGGAGTTAGCGGCGTTGGCGTTTCTGGCTAGATGGTGGTGGTCTTGACTGTGGTGACCGCATCAGGGCACGTGCCATGTTCATCAAATTGTTGAGGGTTTCTGTCACTTGGACGTGATGGGCCATGTACTGGCTATGGAAGTCAGTCATGGCCCTGCCCTGTCTCTGTGTGATCCCGCGCATTTTAGTGATGCTCTTGTTAAGGTGTGTGCGTACTTCTCCCAAAGAGGAGCTCAGGTGCATCTCTTGTGCAGTAATGCTCTCCTAGAGGCGCTGCAGGTGTTCTCCATGAGCAACAAGGGTCTGTTGAATGTGGGTTTGGTTCTGAAGGACGGGAAGGATTTGCTGCCCAATCCAATCCTGCATCTGCTCAAAGATATCCAGCACTTGGTCTCGAGTCACAGCCTGAGGCTGTGGTTGAGGTTGTGATTGAGGTTGTGGTGCTGGTGGTGCAGCTTCTGGCTCTTCTGCCACAGCCTCAGGCTATTCCTGGTTCTCTTGAGGCTATGGGGCAGGTAGGTGCATCCTATTGAGGATGTCGGGGTCGATCCAGACGGTTCCGCTAACCAACTCAAAACTAGCCAAGGGAAGGTGAAAATGGCGCGCAATCCTTGTGATTATGCCAGCGTCTGGAAGGTATGGTGCCTTCCTCTGTTTGATGAATCGACGAAGGATAAAGGCACCAGTGATGAGGGTTTGGCGGTGCACCATGCACCAGAGGATGAACAGCTCCTCATGTTGAACAGCCAAGCGACTCTCGTTTCAGTCGTAGATGCTGTAGACAGGAAGTGCTGGATGATGCGCATTGCGCGGCTACAGACTGATGTGGCTGAACTGGTGGAGGAGATGTATCCGGGGTCAGTGGAGATGTCTTTCCAAAAGTCCTCTGCGGCAAAGTCTGTTGGCCTCTCCTGGTGTCCTTCATTTGGTAGCCCGAGTTTCTGATTTAATTGGGCAACGATGAGAACCCTGTTTTCGTTGCCCAGACGGAATCGTGTTGTGCCGGGCTCCTGACCCTGTGGGGGCTGGTAGGAGAGCGAACTAAAGAATTCGCGGGTTACGTCAGCGTAGGTGGCTCTCCTAGGGTGGCAAACAGCAACCACCCCAATGGTTTGAGGAATCTGCGCACGCCATTCCTGGCTCCGATGGCTCTGAGTGCATCCATATCCAGCCACCGGCTGACAAGCACTATCTGGGTTTGTGCGAATGCCCAGGCGCGTCGGTGGCTGGCGTTTGCAGGTTGGAAAATAAAGCACTGAGCAGAGGGTGGCTTGTCCACTGTCTCGTCGTCGCTGCTCTAAGTTTCTTCCTCCTCTGTCTCTGGTTCATTGGTGGGCGGTGGTGTGGGTGGTTCGCGAGGCCGGTCTTGGTTGTGCTTGGATCGGGCCTCGGTGACGGTGGAAGATTCTGGGAGGGCGGTTGTCTTAGCGGTGGTTGAGCAGGTGCTGGGGCGTTTTGGATGGCGGGTTGGAACTGTGGGGGTGGTGGATGATTCTGGTGTGGAGGTTGAGGTCAATTGGCTCTGGGTTGATCATGGTAGCGGTTGGTGGGTCAGAGGTGAGGTCGATGATGGTATTGGGGGTTTGTGCCTGCCGACTTTTGCGGCAGTATTGTTGTGTTGTCGGTGGGGCAGTTGTGTTGGTGTCTGGTGTGGTTTCGGTGTTGGTTTCGGTGTCGGAGGCGGTTGGAGGTACAGGGAGGGAGAGTAAGGTGTGGGGTGGTGGTGTGGCGGCAGTAGGTGGGTATAATTGGGCAAAGAGGGTTATGAGTTCGTGTAGGGGAGGGAGGTCAGGGTGTAGTTGGTGTGTTGGTTGGATGGAGAATGATGGCAGTGGCGGTGGGTTTATGGGGAGGTTGCGATAGACAACCTGGAACAGAGGGCGAGTGATGCAAAGGGGGAAGGTGATAGGGGCGGTTGTGTCTTAGTTGGAAGAGGAGGGTGGTTGGTTGTTTGTGTTGGTGTTGTTGTTGTTAGCCAAGGCTGAATGGTGGAGATGTTGGTGGTATGGAGCAATGGTTGTGGTTGTAGGGTTGCAGCGACAGAGTTTGGAAGAGGAAGATGAAGTAGAAAAGGGAAGGGTAAGGGTTGTCTTTTATAGGCAATTAATGCCTGTCCAGAAACATTGAGAGAGAGGAATGTGAACGGGTATGTCTGTTGGGAAGTGTCTTTTTGCCGCCCAATTTATCTGTTTGTGTGCCCACTTTTGGCAGAGAGTTATATCCCTTCAGAAATGAATGACACATGGATGGGAGAAGGAATAATCCTACTGGGTAGTTGTGTTATGACGTGTTTAAGGCAAAACTTCCTTATCCTTTATTGCGCTGGGCAGAATGGCTGCAACAGGCTGAGCCTGTGCAAGGGGAAGTTTTTCAGCAGAGAACTTAGTCCTAGCCCTACCTATTCGGACCTGCCCTAATTCTAGAGATTCCCTAAACGCAAGAGATTATCAAATGAGGTGTTAGGGCGTTGTGGAAATTCGACACAGGATCAGCCTGTGTGAGCCTTTGCAAGCCTAAAAAGTCCCTTTTTGCAAAGAAATGAAGAAGACTCATCATCAAAAAGGGTTTAGAAGGACTTCCCTGATGAATCTCTGACTCTGTGATTCCCTTTTCCATCAAATTTCAGCAACGGATTGATTAAAAACAAAAGAAACACACAAAAAGAACAAAAATAACCAAATGAAAAGCAAAAGAAATTGGAAATTTACCGCACTTGGTGTTACCCAAGTGTGCGCTTCTTTAATGTCTTTTAGCTGGACTCCATCTTGCCTTGCTAGGTGGATTATGGAGCACCTGAGTCTCCTGATACTCATCGGACCTTGTGTGATACAGCTTCAGTTTGTGCCCATTAACCTTGAATGGTTGTGTCTTCTCATTATAGATTTCCATAGCCCCATGAGGGTAACAACATCACACTGTGAAGGGGCCAGACCATATTGATCGAAGCTTTCCAGGGAAGAGCTTCAGGCGAGAGTTGTAGAGGAGGACTTGATCTCCTTCCTTGAATTTCCGAGGCTGTATCCTGCTGTCACGCCACTTTTTTGTTCTTTCCTTGTACAATTTTGCATTTTCGTATGCATATAGCCTCAGCTCGTCCAGCTCATTCAATTGCAACAGCCTCTATTCTCCTACAGCCTGTATGTCAAAGTTCAGAGCCTTAATAGCCCAATATGCTTTGTGCTCAAGCTCCACAGACAAATGACAGGCTTTCCCAAATACAGGGCGGTATGGGGTGGTGCCTATGGGTGCCTTATAGGCTGTGCGGTATGGCCACAGAGCATCATCGAGTTTTGCTGCCCAGTCCTTGCGTGATGGTCCTACTGACTTCTCTGGATCTGTTTGATTTCTCTGTTAGTCACCTCCACTTGGCCACTTGTTTGAGGATGGTAGGGAGTGGTGATAACCTCCTGCAAGTATACAGGGTGTTGTAGTACCAAGGTCGTCTCACAGGGATCTTTGCTAAGTACTATTAACAATGTGATATATGATTATCTAGAAAATAAAGCCTCAAAGAGGAGTCGATTGAATGATGTAATAAACTTGGAAAAGAAAACAACAAGAATAATAAATGAGACGACAGTGATGAGAAAACACCTAGGAGTTCGGGGAATCCCTTGCCACAATTTCAATGCAATTAAGTGCAACACAACCAAGCCGTGTTCTGTCACTACATGACCTGCCTGTGTAGATCTGATATTAAATCCTAAAAATACTCTTCTTTGAAAGAACCGGTAAACTCAACTAGATCAATAGCCTACTTCCGTAAGCCGTAAAACCCCTTCCTAACTTATCCCCACTATCCATTCTGCCAGTGTTGAAATAAATTAAGAGCTTTAAGTTCTTACCTTTAAGACTCCAATAGAAAGTACGCCCCTCCCGAGGTCGGTTCCTAAAGCCCGGTCTAAGGTTTTCTATAGGAAACTGATGCTGTCACTTAACAATCTCCTATTATGGATTTAAGCTAATTGTTGATCAGGAAACTAACTTAATTAAGCATCAAAGACCGGATCAAGAAGAATAATTAAATGAAATAATATTTTAATTAGGTTTGCATGAAAATAATGACAAGATCATCCCCTAATCCTAGATTAAGAAAATTAGCTAGACATAGATGGAGGGGAATTAATTAAAAGAGAAGCCATCATTTAATTATCAAAGAAAGAATATAAATAATTAAATAATTAAATAAACTAAACCTTAAATTAAACGATGAAAGCTTGTCTCTGAAATAAATTCCAACTTCAATCTACAACTTAAACTACTAAAGTATTTGTTACAAGTAAAGAATGAAAAAAAAAAGAAGAATTCCTAGTCTAAGTGGGTGAATAACGACGAACTGGGAGCTTCAATCACTAACTGGGAGTGTCCTCTATTTGTCTTCTTGCGAGGCCATTTATAGTAGTGGGAAAGGGATATACGTGGCCAAGAATGCATGCCAGCCAAAAGTAATTGCTAGGCTAGGCATACATTGAGGGATTAGGCAATATCACTTTCTTCAAAATTGAAGGAGGAGGGCCACGTTGCCATACTGATCCAAGATTTGACTTTTTTTTCAAATCAATTTCAAACAAGATATCATGGATGTAGGACCAACCGCTTTTGACTTGGCCAACAAAAATCACATGCATCCCTCATTCCTTCACAATTTCCAAACGAGTCCATATCCCACTAGCTTCACTTCAAAATGGCCAAAAATTCATACTTTCCTGCAAAAAGGTCCTAAAAAACTAGGATGAGAAATTTATCAAAATAAATCAAAATAAAATCTTGAATAAAATAAATTAATACTAAAACAAAGACAAAAATAATAAAATAAACCCAAAAATGATGTGTAAAATATTCACACATCACGCCCCCAAACTTAAGCTTTTGCTTGTCCCCAAGCAATTAACGTGAAAACGAGGGTAAAAAGGAAATCACTCAACACGGGCAAACCAATCCGACAAGTCCAACTCACAAAAGATTCTTCCAAAAATTTCCCAAGGAGTCAAGATTTCCGATCTGCAAAGAGCCTCAATGGGAGAAATACAATTAGAACCGAATTTCACCTAATCGGGCAGCGACATCATTTGAACAAATTCTCCTTCCTCAATTTTGCTAAAAAAAAAAGTAGGTTAGTCTTGGCATTTTATTAAAGAAAAGAAACAAGGTCAAATAAGCAGGTTTACTCTTCGATCTCCACTAATGACAAGGACACTAATCGAAAGGATCAAAAGGACTTGTTAAGGTTGTAACGGGGCTTGGTTAAAGGTTAACAAGAAATGGGAAAAAGAGAAAAAACAAGATATGCAAGTGCTCGAATGAAAAACTTGTGCTTTATCATCTAGCCGAATGAACTCTCTTTTTTTTTCTTTTGAATGGTTCTAAATTGAGTGCAAACTGGAGAATTTTTTTCAAGCCGTTTGTGGAGTTTTTTTTCCTTTTTTTTTTCTTTTTCCTTTTGAAAAATAGGGACAATCAATTTGCATGATGAAGGAATACTCTCTCTTTATTGCCCCCATTTTTTCCTCTTTTGTGATTTTTTTCTTTTGAACAATACTTCTCCAGAATCGACACAGGCTCCCTGTGTAGTGCCTGTTTAGAAGAACCAAAATCCAACTCATATGAGACTAGAATTAAAGACACAAAATAAATCGAGCAACATGCATAAAGGGATGGAAAAAGAAACAGAAATGTTATGATAGCCAAGGCTTCAAAAGGCGAAGGTGGGAAGATGCGTATGAAAGAAATTATGGCTATCAATACAGACCTCAAAAGGTTAGGAAGGGAAAAAGTGTACACGGGCTAGCTGTGTTTAAAGGTTAGTTTACAAACCAAAGAAGAAAAACACCTTAATCATGTCCTTAAGAAAATGTCCTTGTAAAAATTTCGCCTCGACCGAGTCATGAACCTGTTCTAAGACCTGTTATTAATGCCAAGTTTTTTTTTTTTTTTTGAATGAAAAGAAGAGCAGCAAAAAGAGTTAGTATGGATTATGAACAGAAGATACCGCAGCCCTTACAAGGCTTAATTTGGCCAAAACTGAATTTTTTCCTTCAAGGCCCAATGTAGGCCCGAAATACCTTGTCATACATGGAATAAAATTGGACGAGTTATCCTGTTCCATTGTCAAGTCGGTTTTGACATGCCCATGTGAGAGTCCTGATACTTGCGCAAAAAACACTTATCCATCAAAATAGCAAGAAGAGGAAAAGAAATAAAAACTGAATTGAAATGAAAAACTACCAAACTGAAATTGTTCATAATCTGAAAATACATGCTGCAGCCCAACCAAAGTTTTGCACAAAAAAAGTGTAACGCCCCGAATTTTCATAATTGGATTTTCGGAATTTTCGAAATTTTTATTCCAATTTTACCCTTGAGGTAATTTTCGAGTTTTAGTCGAGGAAATAAATTATCATGCCTTGGAAATGTCAATTCTGAGTTGGTATTGTTCATGGTTCGGGTCCTGTTGAAAACGGATTCGAGGTCGGGGTGAAACGCGAAGGTTAATGTGGTTTCTCTTGAAACTACGTCGTTTTGGAAGTGAAGGAAAAAAAAAAAACCACGTTGACCAGGGGGTTGACCGCGCCTAAGTGGAACGACATGTCGTCCACTAGGGGCGGCCAAACCCTAGCCGCTCCTTCCTTCTTTTCTTTCTTTTTCTTTTCTCTTTTCTCTTCACTTTTCTTTCTTCTTTCTTTTCCTCGGACGGCACCCCAACCTTTCTCTCTCTCTTCCTCTTCTCTTCTCCCTCACCGCCACCACCCTTTTCTCTTCCCTTCTCCCTTGCTCTCGCCACACCGTTGCTTGAGGTGGAGCCGCTGTCGTTCTACGTTGTGGAGGAGAGGAGGCACACCCGAAGAGGACGAACGGCGAAGGACCCAAGCAGTGAACTTGACCCGTCGCCGTCGCCGCCGCCACCTGGGTAAGAGTTCCTGGCTCAAGGATTTCTCTTGCGTTTTCTTTGTGTTAGTTTCGGGTCTGACCCAGTTACGCTTGTTGTGGTGTATGGGTTGTTGTTGGTGGTGGTGGTCGCGCTGTGGACGGCGGTGGGGTTGTTTGCGTGCGTGTGGTTGGTGTTGGGTGTGTTGTTTGCTGCCGGTGGTGTTTCTGTGTGGTGCGTGGCTGCGGGTGTGTGTCCCGGCAGTGAGGTGCTCGGGTGTGTGTGTGTGTTCCTCCGGCAGAGGAGTTGTGATTCGGGTTTGGCAGTGAATTTTCCGAGTAAGGATTTTTTCTCAATCTTTCTTTTTCCTTGAATCGTTTTAGAGATCAGTGGGTATTGTTTTGATAGAACGGATGATTTGGTTGAGTGAATACGATTTGGGTACTGTTTATGGTTTATGGCAGATTTATTGTGGTTGATTTAGTGCTTTGGTGTATTTTCCGGCGGGGTTGACCGGAATCCAGCGAGCTCGGGAATTTTCCGGCGAGGTGACCGGAGTCCGGCGAGAAGGTACTGTTCCGGCGAGTAGACGTCATTCCTACGAACGGGATCTGCTCGGCATTCCACGGTATATATGGTGTATTCTAATTCTATATCCGGCATGTACTAATAATTCGGAATTGGGTTATGTACTTAATTGTGTTTAGTGGAAACCGAGAGTGTGAGTAGTATGAGGCCGGTAATTACCGACACGGGTAGAACCTTAGGCCGGGACGGACTTGGGCTCGGGAATGACCTTAGAACGATATTTAGGAAAAACCGGGCCCAGGCCCGACATTTTGACCTTATATGATAAAAGTTGTTTAATGGACTCGTAAGATATGGGTTTAAGGCTAATGACATATCTGGACTACTCGGACTTAAGGATGTGGGCTTTAGGCCCGAGGACCTTCATTGGACTTAGATGGGCTTAAGCCCGGTGAACATTAGGACCCGAGCGTTTGGAGTTTAGGTGGATGGACATCTTGTTGGACTCAGACTCGGAATTGACATAGTCGGGTAGTTAGGGTCGGGTTTTACTTAGTTGAGCATAACATCGGCATTCATGCATAGTTTTGTTTTGTTTTAAAACTATTTTTGTGATGTATATATGTGCCGGTATTCAGGCACGGGTAATACCTCGGGAGCTGGAGGATCTGTTTTGGGAAAAGCTCCACAGGACAATCGTCGTTGAGGTGACTTTATACGTCTTTTTATGTCTGTATGCATGAGCTTGTTGGATTGGTTTGTTTGAGTTGCATGCCTGTTTGCTAACATGCTGTGATCCGTATTGTGTGCCTAAGTGTACCTTTTGCTTATGAGCTGGATATTTGGATTGTTATGGATTATAACATGTGGTGTGATTCTGGGTGTTTTGTGTGATGTTTTGTGGGTCGGAGACCCGGTTATTTGATTGAGTTGATTTATCACACAACCCTGTTAAACTACAATCTCTTGGCACACATGAACTCATAATTTGTGAATAAGAATAATGTACAGTAGAAGTTAGGCTACTGTGTGCTGATGACCGGTTGGTTCGAGCGGGAAGTGATACCCCTCGGGTTTGCATGCGGGATAGCATGTGATATGCGGATTTGCATATGGGTCTATAATGACCGGTTCTACCTCCCTCCTTCTACCTCCCCCTTTCTACCACCCTCTTTCTCTCTGTCTCTCTCTCTCTCTCTCTCTATGGATATATTTGGGCTTCGTGCCTGGTTTTATTTGGGCTTATGCCTGGTTGTCTCATGAGACGGGACCGAGCTCGACGCACACAGTAGGGGGCCCTGAATAATAAATTATAATAAGAAAACTTAACACACAACAGATGGAGAATAATGAACTGTTTGCTTGTATGTCTTGGCATGTTAGTACTGGTTGTTGTATGTTTGCATACTTGCCTTGTTGCTCTCCTTTCCCTTCGAACTTGTTCTGCACACCTTCATAATTAGATTTATATTGCTCACTGAGTAGGCGACTCACACAATCGCCAACGTTGTTTTTCAGACTTTAGTTAGCGTGCAGTCACTTTCCATCCTTCCAGAGTACGGACGTGGTTATCTCAGCAGGTAGCTGTGCTTCTTCTCCCGGTTGGATCCATAGAGCTGACTTGCATCTCATTTTGATTTTTGTTTTATTCTATCTTTATCTTCTGCTGCACTGGATTTTGATGAGATGTCATTCTGATTTTGTCTATTTTATCGGCGGGTTGCCGGCATTTGATTTTTGATAATGTATCGGCAGTATGCCGGGTTGACGCATGGCTTGTTAAGCCGGTTTGATTTTATTCTTTATGACATCTCGTTTTATTAAGAATTTTGGATATTGTTGATATTGGATTTCGTGTCCTGGGTTTCAAGGGTATTTTGGTAATTTCCTTGTGTTTAAGTATTTTATTGTTAAATTGGGACACGGGTGTTTCAAAAAGAGTAAGTTAGCACCCCCTCCCCAAACTGAGAAGTGCAGTGTCCCCACTGCACAAATCCATAACATCCCCCAAACTGAAAATAGCACAATGAGACACAAAATATAGAAAGCTGCAGCATGAGTTTATTAACCGGAAAATAAAGAAATGAAAGAACAAAATAATAGGAATAACCAACAAAACCAAATCAACGCCCCCGACGCCGCATCAAGTAGTCCAAGTCATTCCTGATCGCGCGCATACAAGGGATGAAAAGTTACATCCCCTCCCACAACTTCTCCTGGAATTGCTGGAATTCAATCTGAAAGGCGGATTGCCTCTCATCAGCCTGTGCTTGGCGGCCGGCCAAGCGTTGGAAATCGGCATACAAATCCGGCAAGGCCTCCAACCCTTCCAAAGCTCGCTCGGAAATCGGCAGCTTGTGTGAGCAACCTCCAGGCACAGCAGTATCATCAAGGACGACAGCATCATCATCATCCTGCATAGAAAAAGTATGCACAGCATCCCCTCCATTCATCCTAGGCAAACCCATGCGATAAAAGGTATCCAATCCTATATTGGTTGGTTTCGGGTGGACAATGTACCTAGACAAGTCTAGGCCAAAATGATGTGCAATGGCAGACACTAAACCTCCCCCTCCGACTTTCTTAGTGAAAACATGGGCAGTTTTGTGGAACCGATATAACAAGAAACATCCAGCATTAATAGCAACCCCATGAACCATACAATGAAGGAAGAACAACTCCTCACGATTAAGAACACCCTCAGAAGAGTCCCAACTAAAGAGAGAGTTAGGCAAGACACGATGAATATAACGAAGAGTTGGGTTCTTAAGGCGTGTGGCTTTGGAAACATTGTTCTTAAAAGGTGAAGCATCGGCCAATTCTTCCCAAACTAACTGGTCATTAAAATCAGGAGGTATGTACCTATGCCCATGAATATTAAACCCAAATATGGTATTAAACTCAGACATGGTCAAGGCAAAATCACGGTCTAGAAGTCGGAATTGAATATCACCAGAATCATTGGCAACATACTCATCCAAAGAATAATAATATGTGCAGAAAAATTCATAGGTGAGCTCTATGTAGGCAGGGAATCGCAATGAAGCAAACTGGACCAAACCAACATTAGATAGAAACATATTCAACTCCTCCCGATTACGCATATGAGTCACAACATCATCATCAGGATACCTAGTTTGCCTAATTCGACGTTTGATCAATTTACGGTAACTGTCTCTAAGAGTCGCCTTGGGCAGATTAGGATGAAAAGCAGGTACTAGAGGGGTTGGTGACTTACTTTGCTGTGCAGGGGAGGTTCTTGCCTTCTTCCGTGCAGGTGGAGGGCTCGGGTCTTCTGCAGGGCGCTTGTGCGAGGCAAAGGCCCCTGCTGGTTGTGTTGCATACCGAGCCCGTGCATTGGCCCAAGCACGGCTGGGGCGCGTAGGGCCTCGAGTGGAAGCCCAAGTTGACTGCTGCGGCTTGGTCTGTGGCTGCCGGATTGGAGTGTCACGGCGTCGGCGAGGCGCATACTCGGCCTCCTCATCGAGCTCCACGATGTCGGGTTCCTGTTCGGAGAGATGGAGCTCCGCTTGGTCAACGCCGGGAACTTCCGGGCACGAGTCCTGGTGCTGACAGGTGCTGAAGTGGGGGCCGGGGGTGTGGATCTTGACGAGCGAGGCCGAGAGGAGGACCGGCGAGGGGGTGGGCTTTGGGCCTCCGAGCGCGCCTCGGGTCCTGCTGCAGGGGGCATGGTGGAGACGCCCGATTGGCGTGGAGCGACAGGAGCAGTTGTTGCCGAGGGAGCCTTCAGGTGGCCAGCGTGGTGAGGGCGGCGAGGGGAGCTGGCCTCATGGCGGCATCCGGTGGAGATGGTGGAGGCCGCGGGGGAAACAGCAACAGGCGAGGTGCTCCGGCAAGACTTGCTGGAGGCGGCGGCAGGGCGGCGAGCCGTCGTTGGTGGAACGGGAGCAGCAGGTGCAGACGGCCATGGGTGTGGGTTATCAAGGCCTCGGCCACGGTAGGCTGCTTCGGCTTTGGTCCTCATAGGAGAGAAAAATGAAGAGAAGAGAGAAGAGATGGTCATGATGGCGACGATGAGTTTATGGGGTTTTAGTGGGAGCCTCAATAAGGTGTGTGTCTAGCTAATTTAGATTAGCATAGACTCAAAAAGGTTTAAAGATGGGGGTTAGAGAAAAGATAGGGATGGAGATGGGTTTTGAGTGTGTTAACCGGATAGAAGAGGGAGTTTGAAAGGATAATTGACTGGATAGTTTAGGAATTATCTGCTTTTTGTATCACCTCTCCCTTCTTCTTTTTTTTTAAGGTCTCCTCTTCACACCATAGTGCCTTTGTCAACTCGGCAAAGTGTTGGTAGTGGAAATAAAATAATATTTGATAAGGAGTGTAGTGAGCTTAATTATTTCCACTATTTTGTGACTTATCATGCCCCACCGGATGTGCCAATCTGACTTCCTACAAGCCAAAGAAATAGAATAAAATACACACATGAAAAGTATTGAGCTTTTTTGCATGTGCGTGTAAGTATTCTTTGTGTGCTTTTGGTAGGCCCCCACCGGTCTGGTATCTTAAATGTTGAATTGGCTTGCCCTGAAAATAAACTAGTATATATATAATATATAATATACTGATTTATTTGCCTCTGATGGCTGCAGTTGATGTATGGCAATTTGAGGGAGCTATCCCCAAACTTTTATTGACCGATCTTCGAAAAGATTCGTGGGCTGCCTCCCACGAAGCGCTTCTTTAACGTCTTGTAGCTGGACTCGATGCCTCTTATGCAGAGGGTGCATCGGCGAACGGTAACACCACCTCTTGTCCAATTAGCTCTTCGGGGAGGTAGAATTTTAGACGTTGACCGTTCACGGTAAAAGTACCGTCGTCCTTGTTTCGAATCACAACAGCTCCAGACTGGTGGACTTTGACAACCTCAAAAGGACCCGACCATCGAGATTGAAGCTTTCCTGGGAAGAGCTTGAGTCGGGAGTTGAATAGTAGAACATAGTCCCCAGCTCTGAATTCTCTTTTGATGATCCGTTTGTCATGCCACTGTTTGGTCCTCTCTTTGTAGATCTTGGCGTTTTCGTAGGCATCCAAACAGATTTCTTCGAGCTCGTTGAGCTGCAACAAGCGGTGCTGTCCTGTTGCTTTGGGTTCAAAGTTCAAAACTTTGATTGCCCAGTTGGCCTTATGCTGGAGCTCGAACGGAAGGTGGCAAGACTTCCCATACACGAGACGGTAGGGTTTCGTGCCAATAGGGGTCTTATAAGCAGTCCGATAGGCCCATAGGGCATCATCGAGCTTAATAGCCCAATCTTTCCTTGAGGAGTTCACCGTCTTTTCCAGGATTTGCTTGATTGTCCTATTGGAAACTTCTACCTGCCCGCTTGTCTGAGGATGGTATGCAGTAGCAATCTTGTGGGTTACTCCATATTTGTGAAGCACATCCTCCAATTGTTTGTTACAAAAGTGGGTGCCGCCATAGCTTATCAACGCCCTGGGTGTGCCAAATCGAGAAAAGATCTTCTTAAGGAATTTGACAACGACCCGAGCATCGTTGGTGGAAGATGCGATGGCCTCGACCCATTTCGTAACATAATCTACTGCCACCAAGATGTAGCAGTTAGATCGGGAGGACAGGAATGGTCCCATAAAGTCTATCCCCCATACGTCGAAAGGTTCGACCTCCAAAATGCCTTGCTGTGGCATCTCATGGCGTTTGGAGATGTTGCCTATGCGCTGACAACGATCACACGAACGTGTGAATTTTTTGGCATCTTTTAACATGTTCGGCCAGAAAAATCAACTTTGTAGGGCTTTTGTTGCCGTCTTCCACGCGCTCATATGGCCACCATAAAGTGAAGCATAGCAGTTGAGAAGTAGATTGTCAATCTCATCTTCTGGTATGCAACGTCGAATCAGTCCATCGCCACATCTTTTGAAAAGAAATGGGTCATCCTAGAAATAATTCCTGACTTCAGAGAGGAATTTCTTTTTCTGCTGATAGGACAGATTCGGTGGCAAGATATTACTGGCAAGGAAATTTACAAAGTCGGCATACCAGAGAGTCGCGAGGTTGCTTTTGGTTTCTGCCATTAATGCCACCAATTGTTCTTCGGGAAAAGTATCATCAATTGGAAGCTCATCTTCGTTGGAGATGCGTTCCTGAGCCAATCTCGAGAGGTGGTCTGCAACAGTATTCTCGGTTCCCTTTTTATCTCTGATCTCGAGATCAAACTCTTGGAGCAAGAGTACCCACCGGATTAGTCGTGGTTTAGCATCTTTCTTCTGCATCAAGTATTTGAGGGCAGAGTGGTCCGTGCGGACTATAACCTTGGAACTGAGAAGGTATGAGCGGAATTTCTCGATAGCGAATATGACTGCTAACATCTCCTTCTCAGTTGTTGCATAGTTGACCTGTGCATCGTCAAGTGTCTTGCTCGCGTAATAAATTGCATGCAATTTATTATCTTTCCTCTGGCCCAAGACCGCTCCCACTACATGATCACTAGCATCGCATATAATCTCGAAAGGAAGACTCCAATCGGGAGGTTGCATGATAGGAGCAGAGATTAGCGCCTTCTTGATCTTCTCGAAGGCTTCCAGGCATGCTTGGTCAAATTCGAAGGGCACGTCCGTGTTGAGCAGGTGGGTCAAAGGCTTAGTAACCTTCGAAAAGTCCTTGATGAACCTTCGATAAAATCCAGCATGACCTAGGAAACTTCGAATACCTCGAACATTGGTTGGTGGGGGCAGTTTTTCTATCACCTCGATTTTTGCACGGTCAACTTCTATTCCCCGTTCGGAAATTGTATGGCCCAAGACTATCCGTTCTCGGACCATGAAGTGGCACTTTTCCCAGTTCAGTACTAAGTTGGCCTCTTCGCATCTTCGCAGCACTCGAGATAGATTGGCGAGACATTCATCAAAGTTCTTCCCGTAGAACGAGAAATCGTCCATGAACACTTCCATGATTTCCTCGATCATATCAGAGAAGATTGCCATCATACATCGCTGGAATGTCGCTGGAGCATTGCATAATCCAAACGGCATCCGACGGTAGGCAAACGTTCCATATGGGCATGTGAATGTTGTCTTTTCTTGATCACTTGGATGGATCGGGATCTGAAAGAAGCCAGAATATCCATCCAGGTAACAGAAGTAGGAGTGTCTTGCCAGTCTTTCGAGCATCTGATCGATGAATGGGAGCGGGAAGTGATCCTTCTGGGTGACACTATTCAGTTTTCTATAGTCGATGCACATACGCCACCCAGTGACCGTTCTAGTGGGGATGAGCTCATTGTTCTGATTGGTGACGATAGTCATTCCTCCTTTCTTGGGCACGACGTGAATAGGAGAAACCCATTCACTGTCTGAGATGGGATAAATTATCCCGGCGTCGAGAAGCTTCGAAATCTCCTTTCTAACGACTTCTTTCATGTTCTCATTTAGTCATCTCTGACGCTCAATTACAGGCTTATATCCGTCTTCCAAGAGTATTCTATGGGTGCAAAATGAGGGACTTATCCCGGTAAGGTCATCGATAGAATACCCGATCGCTCTTCGGTGTGCCTTAAGTTCTTTCAACAGCTTTCCCTCTTCTTCCTCTGTCAAACTCGCGCTTATGATCACTGGGTATGTGGAGTTTGGCCCCAGGAATGCGTACTGAAGCTTGGGAGGTAGAGGCTTAAGCTCGACTCTTGGAGCATCTTCTACGTTTGAGTCACTTGGCGTTGTGTTCAACTCTTCAAATTTCTTGTTTTCTTCATCAGGTGCCAGAGATAAAACCTCTAATTGGCGTGCATACTCTGCTATTTCAGGATCTGGATCCTGAATACCCCTATTATGAGCAAGGTATGCCAATAGAGGATCTGCACAGCCTGCACGTGGATTCTCTTCTTCGATTGCTATCTCAACAATTTCAAGGCGGTAGCATGAGTTGTCTGCTACGCTTTTCCGGATCACTTCATCCATAGCGAAACATATCTTTTCAGATCCGACCTGTAGCGAGAGCTTCCCACCCTTGACGTCGATAATGGCTCCATCAGTTGCCAAAAATGGTCGTCCGAGGATGATCGGCACGTGGTTGTCTGCTTCCATATCGAGAACCACGAAATCAACTGGGGCGAAGAAATTCCCAATCTTGATAGGAACGTCCTCCAAAATTCCCACTGGATATTTAACGGACCTATCTGCTAGGTGGAGGGACATAGCAGTAGGTTTCAAATCCCCAAGGTTGAGTTGCTTGCTGATCGATAGAGGGATCACGCTAACACTTGCGCCAAGATCGGAAAGTGCTCTTTCTACGCGTACCCGTCCTATGTCGCAGGGGAATCGTGAATGTTCCCGGATCTGGAAGCTTGTTTTGAATGATTGCGCTACATTTGCCTGTCAGAGCCCCTGTCCCATAGTCAATCAATTTATTCTTATTGGACAAGATGTCCTTTAAGAATTTTGCATATGTAGGCATTTGGGACACAGCTTCGATGAGCGGAATGTTGATGTAGAGCTTTTTCATTATGTCCAAGAATCGTCCAAACTTTTTGTCATGAACTAACGGATTCAGCCGCTGAGGGAACGGAATTGGTGGAACATACGCCTTTACTTCGTCTTGCTTTGCCTTCCCTTTGTCAGCTGACACAGCCTGCTCATGTTCTACAGGCTCATCTTTCTGCATGGCCTGGCCATGCTCTTTCTCTACTACCGGGTCTGGGGATGGTTGTCGTTCTAGATACTAAGTTCCACTCCTAAGAGTGATCGCTTCGCATTGAGCATTCGGATTGACTTCAGGTTTGCCCAGTAGTCTACTAGGATTTTCGTGGCTGGAACTAGCTTGAGTAATCTGACATTCAAGATTGTTGATTTTGTCAAAAAGCCCCTTCACGACTTGTCGTTGTTCTTCCATAAATGACTTGAGTAGTGACTGCAAGTCATCTTTAGGAGCCTGCTGGTATGCCTGTTGGTATGCCTGTGCAGGTTGTTTTTGAGGAAATCTGGGAGGTCCCCTTCCAGTTTGATTTTGAGCGGGCTGTTGAGATTTCCAGGAGAAGTTAGGGTGCTCCCTCTAACCTGGGTTGTAGGTGTTTGAGTAAGGGTCCTTTTGGACCCTCTGGTTGATGTAACTGACTTGCTCCTGGCATGCTTGCTCATAGCCGCCTTCTACTGGGCACTCCTGATAGCTTCCTTCACATCTAGCACAAGAATGGGACTGTCCTTTCCCGTTCAACTTCAAGATGGCATCCAACTTAGCGTTCATCAGGCTCATAGCATCAAGTTCAAGAACGCCGACAGTTTTTCCGCCAGGTGTCTCGGCAGGCCAATTAAATTTGTTGCTGGCGACGTGCTCGAATAGTTCGTACACATCCTCAACTGCTTTAGCCAAAGCTACTCCTCCGGCTGCTGCATCAACATGTGCACGGAGGGTCTCGTTTTGGCCAGCATAGAATTTCTCCACAATCAGCCAATCTGGAAGGCCATGCTGTGGGCATCTTCTTAGTGCATCTTTAAATCTTTCCCACGCATTGTAAAACGATTCATTGGCCTTTTGTTTGAACTCCATTATGTTGTTCCGAAATATCATGGCCTTGCTGGGCGGGAAAAATTTCTTCAGAAAAGCCTGGGATAGGGCAGTCCATGTATTAAATGTCCCAGGAGCTTGTGCTGTCAACCACGCCTTTGCCTTATCCTTGAGTGAGAAAGGAAAGAGGCGCAGCTTAGTAGCATCTTCCGAGGCTCCATTCACCTTGATCGTGTCACAGATTTCCAAGAAATCTTGCAAGTGTTGATTTGGATCTTCAACAGGGGAGCCCCCGAAAGGATCTTGCTGGACCATCTTGATAAGGGCCGGCTTTAGCTCAAAATTGTTTGCTTGCACAGTTGGGCGGACCACACTAGATTGTGCAAGAGTTGCATCTGGGATTGAGAAGTCTCGGACCGGTCTAGCTCGAGGTCCGAACCGGACTTCTTCGATATGTTCAGCCATTTCTCCTTCGGTTGAGGTGCCATCCTCTGACTCTTTCTCGAGCCGAAGTCTACGGAGTTTGGCCCAAAAATTTCTCTCGACCTCGGTCTCTAGCTTTCCTGGTGGTATTTCCGAGCTTCTAAGATTCATGCACCAAGGCGATCTGAAGAGGAAACACACTAAATAAAACGGGTGAAAAAGAAAAAGAAAGATCTAGATTAACCAATTCACAAAGTCAAATTATATTAACGCCGATCCCCGGCAACGGCGCCAAAAACTTGATAACCTCCTGCAAGTATACAGGGTGTTGTAGTACCAAGGTTGTCTCACAGGGATCTTTGCTAAGTACTATTAACAATGTGATATATGATTATCTAGAAAATAAAGCCTCAGAGAGGAGTCGATTGAATGATGTAATAAACTTGGAAAAGAAAACAACAAGAATAATAAATGAGACGACAGTGATGAGAAAACACCTAGGAGTTCGGGGAATCCCTTGCCACAATTTCCATGCAATTAAGTGCAACATAACCAAGCTGTGTTCTGTCACTACATGACCTGCCTGTGTAGATCTGATATTAAATCCTAAAAATACTCTTCTTTGAAAGAACCGGTAAACTCAACTAGATCAATAGCCTACTTCCGTAAGCCGTAAAACCCCTTCCTAACTTATCCCCACTATCCATTCTGCCAGTGTTGAAATAAATTAAGAGCTTTAAGTTCTTACCTTTAAGTCTCCAATAGAAAGTACGCCCCTCCCGAGGTCGGTTCCTAAAGCCCGGTCTAAGGTTTTCTATAGGAAACTGATGCTGTCACTTAACAATCTCCTATTATGGATTTAAGCTAATTGTTGATCAGGCAACTAACTTAATTAAGCATCAAAGACCGGATCAAGAAGAATAATTAAAAGAAATAATATTTTAATTAGGTTTGCATGAAAATAATGACAAGATCATCCCCTAATCCTATATTAAGAAAATTAGCTAGACGTAGATGGAGGGGAATTAATTAAAAGAGAAGCCATCATTTAATTATCAAAGAAAGTATATAAATAATTAAATAATTAAATAAACCAAACCTTGAATTAAATGATGAAAGCTTGTCTCTGAAATAAATTCCAACTTCAGTCTACAACTTAAACTACTAAAGTATTTGTTTAAGTATTTGTTACAAGTAAAGAATGAAAAAGAAAAAAGAAGAATTCCTAGTCTAAGTGGGTGAATAACGACGAACTGGGAGCTTCAATCACTAACTGGGAGTGTCCTCTATTTGTCTTCTTGCGAGGCCATTTACAGTAGTGGGAAGGGGATATACGTGGCCAAGAATGCATGCCAGCCAAAAGTAATTGCTAAGCTAGGCATACATTCAGGGATTAGGCAATATCACTTTCTTCAAAATTGAAGGAGGAGGGCCACGTTGCCATACTGATCCAAGATTTGATTTTTTTTCAAATCAATTTCAAACAAGATATCATGGATGTAGGACCAACCGTTTTTGACTTGGCCAACAAAAATCACATGCATCCCTCATTCCTTCATAATTTCCAAACGAGTCCATATCCCACTAGCTTCACTTCAAAATGGCCAAAAATTCATACTTTCCTGCAAAAAGGTCCTAAAAAACTAGGATGAGAAATTTATCAAAATAAATCAAAATAAAATCTAGAATAAAATAAATTAATACTAAAACAAAGACAAAAATAATAAAATAAACCCAAAAATGATGTGTAAAATATTCACACATCAAGTGGCTACCTTGTGTCTGATCCCATACTTTCTGAGGAGAGCTTCAAACTGGCGGTTGCAAAATTGGGTTCCTCCATCACTAATTATTACTCTTGGGGTGCCAAACCGGGTGAAGATGTGTTTCTTCAGGAACTTTGTTACTGTCTTGGCATCATTGGTCGGGGACATAATGGCCTCCACCCATTTAGAGATATAGTCAATAACCACTAAGATAAAATTGTTCCCATAAGAACCCGGGAATGGTCCCATGAAGTCTATCCCCTAAACATCGAATAGCTCCACTTCCAAAATTGCTTGCTGTGGCATTTCCTGTCTTCTTGAGATGTTCCCTGTGCACTGGAATTCCTTGCATGCCACTACCCAATTGCGTGCACCCTTAAATAGGGTAGGCCAATGTAGACCAGCTTGCATTACATTGGATGTTGTTCTGGTTGCAGCATGGTGTCCCCCGTACTGTGCTTTGTGGCAACTATGCAGAACTTGTTCTACCTCCTCCTCAGGAATGCACCGTTTGATTATACCATCTCCGCATCTTCTGAATAATAAGGGCACATCCTAGAGGTAGTTCTTCATGTCAGAGATGAACTTCTTTCGCTGTGAATAGCTGACATCTGGTGGAAGAGCTCCACAGGCCAAGAAATTGACAATTTCTACGTACCACGGCATCAGTCTGTGACTGACACTGTGAATTGTTGCAATGAGGCTGTCGTCTGGGAGATGATCATCAATAGGCATGTGGTCCCTTAGCAAGTGGTCTGAAGGCAAACTGGAAAGATGGTCAGCTACCACATTCTCTGTGCCTTTCTTGTCTCAAATCTCTAGGTCAAATTCTTGGAGCTGCAGGATCCACCTAAGAAGTTTTGGCTTGGTCTCCTTCTTTGTCAACTAGTACTTCAATGCCGAATGGTCAGTGTGGATGATCACCTTAGATCCCAGCAAGTATGCTCGAAACTTTCCAATTGCAAAGACTACTGCCAGAAGCTCTTTCTCTGTTGTGGCATAATTATTCTGTGCCTCATCCAGAGTGCGACTTGCATAGTATATGGCATGAAGTTTATTGTCTTTTCTCTGCCCCAGCACAGCCCCTACTGCATGGTCGCTTGCATCACACATGATTTCAAAGGGCTGACTCCAATCTGGGGGCTGGATGATTGGGGCTGTGGTCAATGCAGCTTTAATCCTGTTAAATGCATTAAGACAAGAATCTTCAAATACAAATTCAGCGTCCTTACTAAGGAGATTTGTCAAAGGTTTTGCAATCTTTGAAAAGTTCTTAATAAAGCGCCTGTAAAAGCCTGCATGACCAAGAAAACCCCGAATTGCCTTAACAGAGGTTGGAGGTGGAAGTTTTTCAATAACATCAATCTTAGCTTCATCCACCTTTATCCCTCATCCTGAGACTTTGTGCCCAAGCACAATACCTTCTGTAACCATAAAATGGCATTTTTCCCAATTCAGCACTAGGTTCACAGCCTCACACCGTTCAAGCACTGTTTCAAGGTTAGCCAAACAGAGATCAAAAGAAGTTCCATAAACAGAAAAATCATCTATAAATACCTCCATTGTAACGGCCCGAATTTCCATAATTTGATTTTTCGGAATTTTCGAAATTTTTATTCCTATTTTGCCCTTGAGGAATTTCCGGTTTTTCCGAGCAAGGAAATAAATTATTTTTACCTTGGTTATATGGAATTTAGTTGATGGTTTGACGGGTTTGGCTTTCGTTGGAGTTTAATCGGGTTTCGGGATTGAGAATTAAGTTTTGAAGTAGTTTCCCCGAAACTACGTCGTTTTGGAACTGTTCAAAAAAAAAAAAAAAAAAAAGGGGAAAGCGAGTCAACGGGCGGGTTGACCGCGCCCAGCCGAACGACGCGTCGTTCGGGTTGGCGGGTCAAGCCCTAAAAGTCCTTCGTTCTCTTTTCTTTCTTCACTTTTCTTTTTCTTCTTCTTCTTCTATTAGTCGCCGCCGCCTACCCCTTCCCTTCCCTTCTTCCTGTTTCGTTCTTCTCTTCCCTCCTCTCCTCTCGTTTTCTTCCTTCTCTCCCTCTCTCCCTCACCTTCCTTCCTCACACTCCACGCACGCCGCCACCAATTGCTTCGTGGGCCGCCGTCGCCGTTGGACGAACTGCAAGGGCCGAGGCCGGCTGACCGGAGACTGAACGGGAGGATCCCGTGTGGCCTTTCTCTCGCCACCGGCTGCGTCGCCGACGAGGTAAGCCCGGTCTCCTCATCCCTCTCGGCCTCTATTTCG